>JTDE01001944.1:44247-61904 GCA_014338405.1 Paragonimus skrjabini miyazakii | reverse complement strand
CCAGGGAAACACAGATGCTTGTATAAGCAGTCACTTACAGTGGAACTGTTCTTGAGCTTGGTTTCATTAGAACCGAACTCGGTCCAACGTTACCTGCAGGCGTCTGATGTGTTTGTTTCCATAAATCACTTTCGTTCGAGATATCGATGTGAGTTCACAGATAATCTAGAAAATAGTCTGCTTTGATTCAGGCAAAACTCAAACTAGGTGCTCGATTAAAACCGGCAGTCTCCTACGTCTCTGTTCTAGTGTTTACTGCTGACAACACAGCTCAAATGAACTCGGGCATAGAGACGTTGTTGCATTTGTTACACCAGAGGCTACTAAAACTATAAAATTCACTGTATTCCATGAGTAAAAACTGGCAACAAGAAATGGCTCAAACTGTACAGACCGCTGGGTTGTTAGAATACTTAATCCTCCCTAACGTGACCAGAGTTCAGCCGCCTGTCTAATGGGGCATTTTGGTTCAGAATACTTGGACTTGTATATTGGCACCTAGTAGAAACTTGTGAAATCGCTGGGTGGTAATGAGCCTAGGTGTATTGCTATATTTCACTAGTACTTTTACAATCAATATCATTGTAAGAAGAGAGAATTTCCGCACATAAGATAAATTGCTATACATTTTTTCCTTACACTCCGATTCGGTTTACACTAGTGATTCTCCTTAAATTTACTGTCATTTATTTTCATTTTCAAGTTTTCGGGGGTTCACCTGTAGTTATTACGTGCCCAAACCTAAGGGAAACGTAATACTATGTACAGATAATGTAATTTTTGACGTACACCACAGCTAGTCACTGCATGCGATGACCAAAAAATAGTCACGCTGAACGTTGTAGGTTAAACCAAGTTCCCTAAGAGAAACTGTTGTTTTGTCATGTGCCTGATTTTACAGTTTATCGCTAAGTTTCGAGTGGTTTTCAGCTTGATTCTAGGCAAAAATAGACTCAGTAAACAATATGTCCAACCACATTCGACCAGCCTATTTTCCTCTCAAAAATTTCGCGTTAATGATTTGTATTGACCCAAGGGTGTTTACCGCTCTGACAGCGATATGCACCGCCAAAGAACAAAGTATGTGTTTAGCCCATGATCAGAACTGTTCTTTTATTTACTGGCCTGCTGAATCCAAATGGACTGTAAACAAGCTGATGCATCCAAGTATTATGTACGCTTCACAGGCTAGGTCACAGCATTGGTGGGCGGCAAACTACATATGAAGTGTTGTTGATTTACTGTAATGAATGACAGTCAGTAGAACAATGCCTGCTTGTCTGCACGTTTTTTATATCTTCGTCTCCGTCTAACTATATGGTTGGTCCGATGTCTGGTTGCTTACCAAGCCGCTCGTGATATTAGACGTACGTACGTGTGTTCGCAGATAGCTACTGTATTCATATTTATGGGCCCGATGAGACTATGTTTATCACACGCAGGCAAATGATCAATAATCTTCAGACAGCATACAAAAGAATACACGCAAACAACAGAGAACATGTGGTGAATCCAGTCCACGGCATTACAGTAGCATTGCAAACCCCTGATGGGCAGATGAGCCTGTGTTTAAAATAATGATGCACTGCTTGTTCTAATCACGTCATATCGGAAGTGAGTCGCTGACAAACAGCGTTACGTTAATGATGACAGTAAATGACTCACTTTTATCGGGTTATCAAGGAAGATTGTCGAGATGTTCCTTGCATTGTCCTTGCTCAGTCATCCAACTCAATCAAATTCACAGGCTTGACTCTAGCCTTGGTCGACAGTCGAAGCACTACGTCACAGCTGATTGCAACTGAAAGTCATTTTCGTCTACTGATGATGGAGTGATATTAAAATTGTACTTGTAAATGTTTACGACTCCTCCGCTTTTGCCTAGCTGATATCTATCATTTCGCGATTTACCTATGCATAACTCTGGTTGCTTCGATATTAGCTTCTTGAGAAAACTATACGAAATACCGGATGTTTGCATTGATTCCGAATTCAAAGGACTGATGGTTTTGCTCGAAACAAAGCACCGCTAGTATGCTTGTATTACTGTCTTTTGGAACTGCGTGCAAACATATACTTGGAGCGCCTAGAATAGACTTATTAACTCAAAGTAAACTTAAAACTCCGACATATGTAACAAGAAAGTGGCATCTGACTGACTTTGGCTAGTGTCGCGTACACTGTTATCTTGTGGAGAGAATCAGAACGACAATAGTTGGAGCGGCACTAACGAATCTCAGTTTATTAAAACAAATGCATTTTTCGTAGGGAACCAATAGCGTGTACATTAATATGTAAAGTGAAACTGAAACTTGGAAAACGCGTGTCGCAAGTGTTAAACCGTGGCTAACCACTGCCTCTCTCTCTTGTGTTGCAGAGGCCCCAGTTTGTACAGTCTCCGAAAAAGAGGCCTTAACTGAGGACAAACTATCTGACCGTACCGTGACTAGTGTTACGTGCTCTCGATAAACGGTTACTGGCGAACTCTCGTCCTCCCTCATAACGGGTATATTACAAATAATTTTTATCGGGTTGCAGCCATGTTGCCTTTTGATAGACCCAATTGCTTTTACAATCCAAGAACTTGACTTACCCAATTTGAATCCGAAATGTGTACAAAACATCTTATTTTAATCGCCACCTCCTACAAACAAATTTGACGTAGTAACTGATCACTGTTCTTGAGTGTTTGACAGCACTCAATCACAGCTCTGTTTGCTGCAGGTTGTGCACGAATTATGATTGGATCAAAGTTCTTCAGTCATGAAATTGCTTCGATTCACACACTGCATTTTCCCGTTTTTGACTAGGTTGCTCACTTCTCGTCATTGTTATTTTGTCATAGCTACCCGTGAAATCTGTCTCCCCCTCCCAAGGGCACACGACCTTTCTTTCCGGTACCTCGTCCACGTCCACATCGTTATGACCTGTGCCCACGATCTCTGATCACCACACCACGTGTTTACTTTCTCGGATTCTCATAAGCGCAGTGGGCGCACACCTCTTCGCCTGATTAATGCCTGTAAGATCTCACGCTGTACGGTAACTACACGTTTTTGTTGCATTTTGTGGTTTTGCTCAGTATGGTGAACAGTTTACTGATCCAGTATGTAGTGGCGCGACAGTTTGGACGTCGCCAGCAATTTTGGCCACATTCTTAGCCAAATCAATTGCTGCGTCGAAGTGTATCCAACTGTCTCTTTCGACATTATTCTTCATTCAAGAAGCTTCAAATATGCATACTTCTCCGACTCTTGAGCAATATGTAACAAGTTTTAGAGGCCTTAATTACAGCCTCGGCCTTCCCTGTTTATTGACTATGGCATGAGCAGTTCGTTCTGTGCTCGAACTCTGACTTATCTGTTAACGTTTCGAATCCGCACATATAAACTGGGGTCTACTATCAGATAAAAAGCCCACCAGTATGCCAGAGAGAACGGACTGAACACGCAATTTGCTAACGAACGTACTTATGATGATATTGTTTAACCTATCAAGTTCAAAGTAATCCGATAAATAGTCCACTGTTTGCCGCTATGTATGAACGTATCGGCTGCAACTAATTGTAGGGTCTTACCGGAAATTCTCTCAATAGCAAAAGTTTCCTTGTTTGTTTTGAATTGTGTTTTCTGCCAATTTCGCACTTCGCCACCTAGCCTTCCATACTGTTTAACATGCCTTACTACTAGTAAAGTTCCTTTGTTCTCCGAACACTGCCGTCCAACCTGACGTGTTCCACAAGAACCTGTGTAACGAACTTCTGGTGTAAAGTTTTCCGGATAAATATTTGACCTACTTTGAAGATATTTCCTGTTATTAAACAACCAGGTGACGATCCTTGTTCTTCAGACGGATTCTCCTTATCCGGTGACCAGTCAGCGTTCATCATAAAAATTGGCTTTCTGAGTATATTGGGCTTTTTTGTCACGTTCTGCAGCTCCACCTTTATGTTTACCGCACCTTCCTGTGGTCCACTGGAGCGATCGCTTCGAACTCAGAATCAACCGTCTCAAAGCTAAGTATATAGGTGCGAGAAAGAATATCAACAGTGTTTAGTTGGTCTCCGGGCTAGCGGACTAGCTTGCTGTTGTACTTCTGTATAAGTCAGGGAGAGGGACCCAGAAGCTTCAAAGAGGGTATCAGAGGTTTGTGTATACCAGCCTCTCATGCGGAAGTGTTGCAAGGCAAAACCCCTGCTAATATTTTCTTTTCTCCAATCGTATGCCTCCGGTTTCTGCAATCTGTCGTTCTCCCGTGTTGCAGCAAAATTACCCCAATGCAGCGCTGACTGCTATTACATATTTGTCAGCAGAAGCCCACAATTGTAATAAGCCAATACCGTAGATCTAACAATTTATTATTCGATTCCGCTAAACGCCGTCAGTTGAGCGTCACCACATATCCATACAGTATCCATGAATTTTGTGTAAGTTGAAAAATTGGGCGCATTATGTCAGCCAACTGTGTGAGAAATTGACAAAGGCAGTTAATCATATCATCTAATCTGCACAGGCATCCTCGGAAACCAACATCTTCGGGATCACCCTCACTTTGTCTGGATCGACCTTCATTCCCTCAAATGTGAGGGGCGGCCATGAAATGTCAATCCTACCGCATGAAAAATCATGTTTTCTCGTGAAACGGTGCTCCATACGACACGCACCACTGAAGTTATGTCTCATACTCGTTCTTCCGTATGTCAAAACAACGTCTGCAACAAACGTCGATCGTTAGAGTTTTGAATAGCCTGAATTCGACGTTTTTTAAATACTTTCAGTTTATACATTTAATTCGAAGGATAAGTGCAACAACAAACGCTTAAACGGTGTGTCAAGTGTAATTTAATAACCAGATTCTCCACTTAAGACCCGGTGCCAACAAGCGGAATGAAAAAAGTCTGAAAAAAAACGAATTTCAATCGATTCGAAGAAAACATCATCTATAGTCGGCAACTTTTGTTGTTGTCTGTGGAGCAGTGCTTTTAGCGGCGTGGGGTCAATACATACGCGAGTATCACCAGTTTTTTTCAACGTTACTTCTGTGTGACTAATCCAGTCAGTAGATTTGTCTACTGGCGCTATTATTTTCAGCTTCAGCAAACGATTCAACTGATTCTTTTTATTTTTTCAAGATTCCCAACGGAACTACAGTAGTGAGTAATACAATGTATATTGTATTGTTAGTTACTGAAAGACTAACAGTACCCGGCGTATAACCTGAAACAGAATCAAACACAGATAGCTAAGGCTTTTATGACCCACGGAGAAAGTCGTCAGGGTAGAACGTCACGAAATCCATTAGTTGAATGACATCTTAACTTAGGAATGATTTCTACAACGGAAACTTCAATCATCTAGGATTCTTCGTCCTTCTAGTTGCTGATCAGCACCCCTGTTCACCCTAACACCTGCGTCTTTCGTATTTCACTTAATTGAAAACCGGAGGACTCCACGGTCGACGCGTGGAAAAGACTTACTGACGTAGCTTTGACAGTCTCACCAGAATCTGACTGATCGCTTTGCTTTTGTCTTCAATTAAAAACCGGAGCAAATCCCTTTCGGTGCCAGAGTATCTCCAACAGTATTTAATACCTGCTGAACCTTACTGATCGGTTTAAAATAGACTGACTTGCGTTGTTCAGAACAAAAAGTTATTTCGACACTTCACGTTGATGGAAAAGGAAATAATATGAGTAAATGCAACAGTAAGTCATTATTAGCACTAACCTGGGTTTTTATTGACAGTTTAAATGTCTTGTAAAAGCCCTATGCAGCTACATGGTAGGCTCATATATCACTTTTAACTGTTCTTAAATATTTCTTCATTAATTTAAGCTCAGCATCGAATCAGCTGTCATTTAGGTTGCTCAGTAAGGTCCAGATTTAGACAGCTAGTATATTCGACAAGTTTCCCACACACTGGGTCTTCTTTGATAATAGATTGGGTTTCACTTGTACGACTGGAATTACTTTTCCTAGCTCAACAAACATTTCAGGAGCAAAATATACAGCTCTGTTCACTGTAGTGTTTTCTCCGCTTAAAAACTGAGATTGATCGGCTTGTCTCAAGTGGCCAATAGCATATTGCGAGCGGATAATGTCTGTACTTCTACGAAAGTTGTCTTTGTCCCCTGAAACTGGATAGTGTAGGAGCACGATTGAGTGAATGCAATGAAATAACAATGGCAAGACCTTCATTGTTTCGCAATGAAAAATAACATTGTGGAGGAATACACTCAATTCAGTAAGCGTTTGAGGATTAGTAGGAATCGCGAGAACTTTCAGCCTTCTCTCCAAATTTTATTTCATTCGACTGAAGCGTAAGTGCTACGAGGCCCTTTGCTCATGGCGTTGTTCCATGTTGTCAACCATCCTTCTATTTAGACGGGGCAAATTTGGATCCATAGCTCATTACCACAAAGTCTGCAAATTGCACTCAAATGAAACGTTCACAGAAGGCTTGTTTTCGTGATTCAAAATGAAATTACTTCGTTCATTCTACAAACTTGTTCGGTTGCATAATTAAATGTAACATGTTACAATTTGCAATGCTGCCATTTCTTTAGTTCACGTGTTTCAGATCACCGACGCACGATATTTCGCACTGTTCTGTTACGTAATTACCGTGTTGTCCAAGAATGAGCTTAGGGAAATTTAGAGACGTTAAGAGTACCCTCTTTTGGCGAAATCCAGGATTATTTGAAACGTCTCCAACTCTGATAGGTAGCGGAACAGGGCGTCAAAGATTACCAGAAGGATGCCTTTCCGTGAATGTTATTGGATGAGATGTTTAATATTGACTGAAAAATCTTGTCTTCAGTCAGTGTTGGACTCAGGGGATGGTGTATAATCTATTATCAGAGCATGTGCATCGTTGCTGAACTGGGAAAATCAGTACATAATTGGGAAAAGATATTCCACAAACACATGGACAAAATCCTACACTATAAACGCGGTCAGCACGCCGTAAGTTTGACAAAAAAATTGCAGTCTCAGCTGCGGTGGTCGTCGCAGGTTTGACATTGATCGTAATTTAGGACACCTTAACTGTCTGTGAGTAGTTCGAACATGAGAAAACTGCAGTAACAACAAATCACGTGAAACCTAAATAGTCATTGACGCGGAATTTTAAACGTTAGCGTCGACAGATTGTTAATAACTCTAATCCGGAAATAAAAATCGATCACTGCTTTTCATTCAGCCTACAAGGGCCACTATGCCGGGATTTGATGGGTTTGTTGCTAACGAAGTGGTGTCCCCCAAAGAATTGTTAGCATGGGCGTCACCGATTGAAAGTCTGTCATAGTGTGATGCAAGTTACGAACAGAATAATGTAATTATCGGGTGACATTAATTAAGTGCTTACTGTAACATGGCCGTGTTACAGAAGAGTCAGAAGATACTTTAACTGAGTCTGTGGGGTCAAAGTTCCTTTACAAATATTAAACTAAAAAGCATCTCAGGAATCTAAGATAAGTAATCCGAGCTTTGAACAAATCAGAAGCTTCGACAACAAACTTGATCCAAAAATAGAGTGTGTCTGAGTGAGTCACTCCGGTTCGCTCTAAATTCAAAAACAATACTCGACCCAGGGTTATACAGTAGACATGAAGTACATAAATACGGGATGAAACTACATCCTTCTGTTGACCATACGAGAACCCAGAACTGCTTTCTGGTCAATGTTTTATTTTTCATTTATAAGCCTCTTGATAATGCATAGGTTGTTTTATTTGGAATCCCACTCTACTCGATACCAAACCGTATGAGTTTGGCTGAAGTTCAGAAGGCTATATGATCAGCCATGATGTTGTTACGCAATTCGACAGGCTTCTAATAAGGAAACGTCTGAATGTCATTCATCAGTTTCACAAAATAGATGTCACTTTATTCGGAAGGACAGACTCATGAGTTGAGTAGACTGTAGGAGCTAAATTTAGGGGCCAAACTTTGTATTTTCAAAATGGTGTTTTGTAAGCAATCGGGCGCAGTCGTGGTGAAACTTGCCTCTCTTGTTACCTCTCTTGTTACCGTGTTCATGCATATTGTATAAGACATGCTGTTGAATAGAATTTTTGATCTGTTCGGACTTTAGTATAGATGTATCGATAATAGGTCACTGGGGATACGCAAAGATAACACTGACAAGTTCAGGAAGCACATAACTGCCTTTCACCTTTGGAACCGGTTTTTGGGGAGACAAGCATTGAAACACCGGGAACGAAGGCTTTTAAAATGCATAACACATAGGACAGACAGTCATAAGCTGGTCAAAGGGGTGTACAGAAAAGGTACACTTTCTAATCGGTATCCTCCCCTCAGTTCGGAATATGCATTAAGCACCGAGAAAGTAATAGCATGAGTTAGAACTAGTCACAGGACATCGTTACTAATCGGTTCCGAGATTGAAGTATGGAAATCGTATAAGATCGTTAGATGAACGCTGTAGGTTACCATCCGCTGTGGCAAGATTTTACATCGAATCCATAAAACAGCTGGTATCAATATCCACGATCTCAGAAGCTGGCTACCGACTATTGTTATTCCCTGCAGAAGGAATACATCAGAATGACGGAATGTATATCAAAGTAGCCTTTTAAAGCAAATAATATCGTGCAGCTTTGGTTGGTCCACTTAACGGGTAATTGACTTGTTCTAGAGAAGCCAGGTCATATGTTTTGAATTAAGTGCGAAAGCTGCTGCGCTCCTTGTACTTAATAGATCTCCCAAAAGCCGAAAGTACATGCTGAAGAAAATGTGAATTTCAGAGTAAAATTTAAAACGACATTCAGCAACTCCGGAAGTTAGAAAATACCTCAGCCATTGCTATACATAGTATTCTCAACCGACAAATTTGACTCTGGCCAGCTGACTGCATAAAAACCACATCTATTTGGATACAGAGAAGTCATGAGTACACATTAATCGCAAATTCGCCATGAGCTGTGAGCCGATCGGACGGCTCACAGTTTCCAGTAGTTTTCCCGATTTCTTGGTTAAATCACGATGCCACATGAAATAAAGGCCTATCTCATTTCCATCCACTACCTTACTCCTGATAAAAATATACCACTACCTAGACTCACATACAGACACGTGCGATGAAGCATCTGGCTTTATTCTCACCTGGACCTCAAGTAGTTCACTCAGTTGAACCATTAACCCATCCATCTCATTGGTAATCGTTTAGTACACTACCTATCAAACACCAACTAGCGCCATTTGATGATCGATTTCCTTGAGGCTAGGATACTGTGATTTTCATGAGTAGAGTCACTACACAA
Organism: Paragonimus skrjabini miyazakii; assembly: GCA_014338405.1. Lineage (NCBI taxonomy): Eukaryota > Metazoa > Platyhelminthes > Trematoda > Plagiorchiida > Troglotrematidae > Paragonimus > Paragonimus skrjabini miyazakii. Next base: position 52,621 of record JTDE01001944.1, on the reverse strand, counting down.
ATGCTGTCCGAGTGGGATTAAGGTTTGCAACACCTAGTATTATATTGGTATCAACTCATCATGGACCAAAGACCTACTGAATAATGGTTCTACTACTTGCCAGTAATCAAAAAATATTGCTCAACAAGTTGATGATTTCTGTGATTTCAACCAGCAGAGAAGCCCCAGTCGTAATGTCATGAATTTAGAGTCAACAGGTCACTTACTGTGTCTCCTCTCGATGCGATAGGTCAACCAGATCATTACTCACAAGCGAAAGTGGTTGTGTTCGTGTGTTTCAATGCGACCGTGCTTAATGTGATATTAATGACGTAGTGGTCAACACGGTTGCCCCATGAAAGCTTGTCCAGGTTCTAACCACAACCGTAGCAAAAATGTACACTCCTGACGGGTTACAACTTGAGCAAAACTCCAATCTAACGCTTCGTTCTGAAAGAGGCTGACCGGAAAGTCTACCTGAATGCGAGAGTTTCGATCAAACACGAGTGATGTTCAACATGAACTTAAATAACTCTCAGACTACATATCAGTTGTCTATAGTTCGTGGATGTTTTTTCTGTGTTTGGCCTGCAAACCACCGTAGGGTCTAAGAGATGAAACCGTTAGTCCAATTTACTTGTTGATGGCTAAAATTTCATGTAATTCTCAATAGTGCAGGTCAAAACCTATTGTTATACTCACGCGGATGCTCGCAATGGAGTCTCTGACCCACGTTCCTCAAGGTTTGGCAACCAGTTCATGCTGCATAATGCTGATCGTTCATAGACACCAATTATATTGTGATCACAACTGATTCCTATACACAACGGATGGCGGCTTATTTGCCACTTCCGAACGAATTTTACCCTCTAAGCACTCACAAAGCTTTTCGTCAAGAAGATACGCTACACATCCTAAAGGCAGATGGTGGTGGATTTTCGTTCACCATACTGTAAAATAGTTGTTGAATTGTCAATGTTCCTGGTATTTGTTGAGGGCTGCACACGCTGAACAGCATGACTTTTCTGCCGCATTTCTATTCGTTGAGCTTGACTGTGACGTAGACAACATTTAATTAGGAGTTACAACGAAATAATTTCATTTATGCTCAGTAGTCAAGTGGGAGTGATCAATGATGAATGCCTACGAACGAATAAGCGATGTATGGAATCTATTTATTTATAATCGGAGGTATGCTAACGGCATTAACAATACATATATATATGAAACCAAATGCACGCGAGTAACAAAGCCGTATAACAAAGTGTTTGAACATGTCAGAAACCTGGGAAAGATTCCGACTGTTGTGGACCGCTAGATGGAAGAGTGAAAACTTGCCAGTTATAACGGACGGTTGACTGGGCAGACACCTGTCAGTTTTGAACAAGGTCACTTGAATCCCTACATTACCTCTCCTTGTCAGCGTTGTGGCCGATGTAGTGTGACAATATGGTGAGCGTCAGGTGAATCGTACACGTCGTTTTGAGTTAGCAGCGACCTCAGTACGTTCTCGGTTGACTTGATTTTTTGAATCGATTGTTGTGTTTCTACTTCTTTAGGATTGGTTGCCTTGCCCCGGTTTGTGTTGTAAAATTGTCCGCCGTAGAGGCCAATGTTGACTAGACGCCGATGAGCAGGTTGATGTATCTGTGAGACTAAGACACTATACACTACTAATACTACGTATTGTGTACGATGTTATGGTGTTTGATTTGATGGGGATGTACCTTGACATAAGTTTCACTCATACAGACGTGCTGTCTGGGTGTAGCCCAAGTGTAGGGTTTGTCCGATGGTAGCTTAGCGAAGCGCGTCGCTATGCCCGAGAAAATTTACGCTCCGATGTTTCTAGCCGGCGTCCTGCGGTGTCGAATCGGGTGCTGAGGAGTTTTATCAATTACTGGTATAGATGCAAATTCAATGGGTTGTGCCATGAAGGTGTTGAGTCCGAGATTTACACTGTGTTGCTCACAAATGCTAGGGTGACACCGTTGTAGAGATGGCTGAGAAAACTAATGTAACCCGAAGTGTTGACCAATTAACGCGGCTAATACCAGGTGCGAATATCGTCGGAATCTCGGTAAACTGATATGACCGCGTTGGCTACCGAGTTCCCGACGTGAGTAGATTAAGTTGACGAAGGCTGCTCATAAGTTTACCAGTAGATACTGGATGGAGGAATGTTTGCGTGTACGTTCCTGTCACTGTGCTGGTAGCTAAAATTTGTACTGGGCGGTTTATAGGTATGAAGAAAAAGTGAATGGAACTAAATAAAAGGTGAATTCAATGAAGCAGCGAACAGTAAAACGCACTGAAACAACATTCATTCAGACATGCACAGGTGATGACCTGTGAGACTGAGCTAGTATAGAGGTTACGAAACTTGTGGTGCCGGTTGTCACTCATTTATATGTCGATCGAGTAATATTTTGGAACTGTAAAGACGGCCGTAACCGTAAAATTGGGCAATGCAGCAGCAATTCTGCCTATAGAGTAACATTCCAGTTCCATTGATCAGTTCCGTTGAGTGAACTCTCAAACGTTAATTCTTATTTAGCAGGAGGAAAGGTGGCAGTGGATGACCCAAGGTGTGAGGTATTTTATAATTAAGAATTAGGTCTCCCCTGTGGTGTTTGTATATCATAGGTAATTGACCTAATTCTATCAGTCACTCCTAGCAAAGAATTTTCCTGAGCCCCATAATTCGTCTAGTGACTCGTCTCTGAACACTTTCAGTAAGTGTCGAATCCTCATTAGGATAGAAACGACATGCCTGTATGTTCGTTTACAAGTGTGGATGATGTATACAGATCAATATGTTTGGTATTACTTCAAGGTGGAGGGTTCCACAAATTCCTCCTAAGAGACTCAGAATCAATTGTGCTTTTTCAGCCATGGCAGCATAACTTGTATACAAACACAAACTCTCTGATACTATGTTGCCCAGATTTCTTTGGCATGCTGATACTAGCAACTTTGTGTTGGCAAGGTAATAGTTCAATTTTGATGAAGACCCTGTATGACTTTACAATTGTTGACATTGAACGGCAGTTTATTTTTTATGGACCACTGAGTTAGACAGTTCAAAGCAGTTTATGAGACCACCATATCTTCCGGATACTCTAGAACTCGTCAGAATTTCGCGTCATTGACGTGCAGCAACAAGGGTCATTTGACTGTTGCATGGGAACCACTCTGACGGCTATCCATTGAGAAAAAAGACACAACTCGGGTGGAACCAATCATTCCTCAAGGCGGTGAATAACCGGGACGATGCTCAGAGAGGCGGAAGTGCACAAATGGGGTTCTGATAATAATAAAATTGGTAAAAATGTCATTGTGACCGATCGACATTTATGATTTACACTTGTAGTTGAAGCAGTTAAAGCGACAATAGAATGAGACGAACTTTTAAGGTACTTAGAAAATAACCACACTATCTACATCGATTTGGTTTCTTGGTAAAACTGACGTTGTACTATCGCAGTACAGAATAATGATGCTGATAGTACAAGGCACTGACATTAGTATATATATATATACATATATGTAAATACCCATTTTGCGAAGATAGCTGTATAGTGGATTTTTTTCAACAAGTAACTAACAGTTATCAGTAGATAAAGTAGATTTTACTCCACATATGTGATATTCATGAAAAGATCCGCTACGCTTTAGTTGGAATTTCTAATATTAATTCCTTTTAAAACGCGTTTCGTAAGGTTATCAACAGCGAACACATCTTCGAAAACCTCATTTCTCAAGGTTTCATTTTCTGCCAAGCTTTAAAGTATATACGATGATACAAACTAATTTTCCGTATGATCTATCCTACGATTTGTTAGATTCTTTAAAATGTTACGAATCACATGAAAGTAAAGCTGCTCATATACGCTTTTTTTGTGCAGAATTCTTTGAGCAGAATGTGTGACACAGAACACGATGGTTACAGTAGACCGTATTCCAAAAGCCAAACAACGCATCAGTGCGAACAGTTTCAAGAGTTAGAGCATAATTAAAGTAGGATTCGATGACGTGAAAATGTATCCAATCGTAGCCTACGGATTTTGTATTATGCCCACTCCAACATACAGCAAGAAAGCAGTAAGCTAGGTACAACCGTTAAATGTTGAGCATAGTTTGAATCTAAGGAAAGGATTTTAAGGCTAAGCTTTTGAAGAATTCATGAATTTTTTTGTAAGTGCACGCCAAGTCTGCGCTAGTAAACTTCAACCTATAAGACTGCCATCCCGGATCCCAGTAAAGTGTTTCAGACGGTTCATATATATATATATATATTTCACGATAAATTTCCCGTAACTTCACGAATGAGACAAACACGAACTGAAGGTCATTTGCAAGGAAACTAAAATTCGGTATACCGGTACACATGAAGATTCGAACTATAAGCGCCACTCACTTCTAATCCCCGCCTCATCAAGCAACGTCTTCAACCAACTACGTTCTTTGTAGCGTGGGTCCCAGCCAGGATTTGTGTTTGGACACTGTTCGTTCAAACACTTAATCTTCTTGGGCTATACAAGACCATTCATCCAACTGTGAGTGGTGTTTAACTTGCACCAACCATGATTCCCTACTGCTTACCAGTAACATTCTAAACGTCACTCACATTATGACAATCGTACCAGCCAAACATAAGCATTTATTGAAAGTAGACCTTTCGTTGAAACCAGTATAGTGAACAACATAGATACCAATTTAGGCTTCTTGACTATTGCCGTGTGGTTCTAGAACGGCCTGAGGCGGTCTAAAGCAGTCGTACCGAGAGATCACTTACTAAAAGTGTAGCTCATCTCTAATAACACTCTGACTGCCGTAGTAAGTGATTAAAATGCGGGACCTATCGTGTAGTATGTGAAACACTGGCACTATACGATAAGTAACTTGTGACCAACATAATTTAGCTACTTATCCGTATACCTAGCAAATTAAAATGTAGTTGAAGTAACGGTAAATGTGGGCCCGGGTGTTTCGAATAAATCACAATCCTGATGGCATCTTAAGAGCCTGTAAAACTTCGCGTGTCCGTTGACTCACGACATGGTTCGACTAATGCTTTTGTTAACTTCTAGAATGAGTCGAACAATGCAAAAATTATTCACTTTGTTTTTTACACCACTTTTACTGGGAAAGTCCATTAAATAATGCTTCTCTGTTTGGTGCGTACTGTAGACGGCAGGCTATCAGAACAGTTGACGGATTTCACCAGTACACTTGTTCGTAATATTGCACTTATGTAAGTCCAAATGGGAAAAGCAAAACTAAGATCAACACGGTGTACATATGTTTCGGAAGCAAATTCGCAACAGTTATCAAACTGAACTCAAACTGAATGGTTTGAAAGTCCAATTCATCGATGGCGTGCTCAGTGAAACAGATCAATCGATACTTAGTGTGTAGGGCCCAAGTGGGCTATTTCTTGATCAGCCGATGGCACCATAATGGGCAATCCTTTACTGTCATTCACTGCAGAAAGATCTGAATTTTCAAATTTTACAACACCGTTCCTCACCTTCGTGCATCATCGAGAACTTTTACTGGTAAGAATGTGCTACTGGTGACTGGAATTAACAAAAATAACTAACACTATGTCGATCATCAAAATTAGGTATTAAAATCAGAATGGTACATAAATCTTCTTCAAATTGTAATATTTTTCAAAGGAAATTTTGATGTCTGTGTGCGCTCGTTTGATTGGGACTTGATCTACAAACAAGGACAAACATATGGTCCGGTCGAGAATCAGTTCAGTCAAGCTGGTCATTCTGTGCACACTAGAAATTGGCCCTCCGTTTGTGACGTTAGCGGCGTTGGTTCACCTGTGTGAGTTGTGTGTTTACCTGCTAATATTTGGACCATTCATCTTGCTATCGCTCGGTTTATCATAGAGTCTCTGATAGCCGCTGAACATGTGCGTGCTCGTCAAGAATCGTTAGCGAGTTCGGCTTCTGGTCCGTTTACATCAATGCACACAAATACACACAAGCAAACATGCTTAAATTTTGCTGAATCTCGTTCACGAGACATCGGTACGGATTTAAAATCTCCACATTGTTGATTACATATTTGACAGATCCCTAATGGTCAAGCCTGCCGCAGATGTCTTATCGTGACATTTCGCTTCCCGCAAAAATTACGCAAACGGGAAATACATCTGCGGGAATACTGCTTACCATTACGTATTCCCCATGGTAATAAAAATACATGAACATTGTATGTTAGAAAGTTGGTGTCATTTTTCCGGGATAATTCAATTCGACTTGGTTTCGAGGTGATTTATTATTGTCTTGTGAACTTATTTATGTTATACCTTTTAGAAGACATTCGATCATAAGGATGAAGACAGCTGTGCAAATTTTCAACTTTTTACACAAATGCATTGAATAAACCACTACAGGAGGTGCTGCAAATTATGACGCTGGAAGCGTTTCATAACGTTTACTCACAAATTTGCCTACCCTGACTGGTTTTTCGTGTTTTGATCATTCATCACATGGAGAATGCATGAACAAGACTCGAACCGGTAACCTATGCGTTATCACCAACTCGGCTATCAGTCATGTTGTGGTAATTTCGTCTGACAGTAAAAGTTGATAACAGGTCTGAATTGGAACGGTCTCGTCTGTTGTAAAAGTCAAATCGATGAACTAATAGAAGACTCCGACTTTCAACCCATAATTTTTGGTCCCAGATTTTGTATTGATTAATTGAATGTCATTAGCTTAAACAAGATTGAGTGTGATCATGAAACTAGTAATTAGTTTGACAGACTTATTAATTCAGAAGAGACCCTATTGTGGAAACTTATTAAATGTACATTTTCACTACTCAACTTTGATGTTCACGGATTCTAGCGTAGACTGTTTGAGATATCCGAACGTGGTAAGCTATCCTCTGAATCATTTGATAATTACGGATTGTCGGTTTGGAAACTATCAAAATAACTTCGAGTCTGCGTGGTTATATCCGGTGCATCCTAGCAACCTGATCAGATATGTAACTAACCGGATGACTTGAGCATTATCAAGTCAAACCATTACAAAGTACTGCCAGTTTTGTGCACAGAAATATCGTGACTCAGTGGTAACAGAGTACAGTGCTCTTGGCTCATCCCTGCGCGGGCACTCCTGTCGTTCAGGTGACAAACGCCTCTCCCAACTGTGTTTCAATGAAGACTAAGAACAAATTTAATATTATTGCAGCAAACTGTATATCTACTCTGTACAACACCCCGCCTTGTAAGTATAGTGCCCTCACCATATGCAGAAACCCACGCGTACGCCGTTCTGATAAAATCTTTTTTGATCAACCTCAGGCTTCAAACGATATTAAAAGAAGTCCTGTAGTTATACCGTACTCAAATGACTAAGCGAAGGCGCCAGAAGCCCGTTAGTGATCTCAGGTATAAGAAGGTACTGTAATGGGTTGACCATCTACACATACAAAATTTTTGTTCAAAGGAACGTGTTGCATAAGCTATCAACAACGGAATAGGAGGTCAGCAAAAGCCATCTATTGAACTCGATTGTTGACTTCTTGGTTGAATATTTAATCATTCTTGTTCTATAACAAGACTTGTTTTTTATGTTGCTTGAAACACTGAACTTTCCTTAACAGCTTCATCGGTGCAGAAAGAAGACACACTTTACGATATTTTAACATTTCGTTTACCTTCGTCAGTCGCAAACCTTAAACGTGCAGATTATGTTTAACGGATAAATAGATATAAACAGTGTATGAACAAGCAAACAGTCATACAACGTACTATGTCACCAGTACCACGGCAACTTTGTGGTTTGCTTCAACCACTTTCGTGAACATAGTTGTTGAGTCCTGATCGACATAGCTTCGTTAAAGGCCAGTGGCATTGGGTCCTGGCTGTGTTACATTATTCTGAATGACCTAGGTAGGACAAATCGGTGACCTGTTATCATGAGGTGTTTGGCAGTAGATCGTGTGGGTTTTGAGCAACGGATTTACCGATTTGAGATTATGTTGTCACTTGTTTCAACTATTTTAAGACGCGTTCTACCACTCGCTGAGTCAGCAGTCGGTCTGCTCCGCCTATGTAAACGTCATGGTATGTGGAGGTGAACTGACAGACTACGTGAGAGCCGGAATAGTTTGACAAACTACGTTCGCCACGGTGTATAACTAGTCTATTGGTTGGTTTACCCAGGAGTGATTGGGTAGCCGCATACGTACGGGATAAACCGGACTTTATTCTATGTCGTTTGCTAAATCCCTTTTAAATTGCAGATATTGAAATGTACCTTTCTTTTGGGCTGTTGGAACTGGTGCATTGCACTTGTCCATCTTGCTGTGGGTCTCTATGAACTTTTCAGGATATCCAATTGCCAGTAAAGTTTTCTCA
>JTDE01001944.1:29229-44147 GCA_014338405.1 Paragonimus skrjabini miyazakii | reverse complement strand
AGTCAGCAGTCGGTCTGCTCCGCCTATGTAAACGTCATGGTATGTGGAGGTGAACTGACAGACTACGTGAGAGACGGAATAGTTTGACAAACTACGTTCGCCATAGTGTATAACTAGTCTTTTGGTTGATTTAACCAGGAGTGATTGGGCAGCCGCATACGTGCGGGATAAGGCAGACTTCTGCTTGTTTACTGATGAGTAGTAGGGGATTTTGGTTTTCATACTGATTGAATACCACACACAAGTGATCGCAGCTGTCACATTCTCAAAGACTTTCCGGTCGACCTGTTTCGAAAGGAAGCACTAGACTCGAGCTTCGCTCTTGTGCCTTATGTCGTTTGCCAGAAGATCTCCTTTGGATTGCCCAAATAGAAATGTATCTATCCTGTGAGGTGTCTGAACTGGCACATTGCATTTGGCCATCATGTTGTGAATGTTTATGTACTTTTCAGATAACATTATCTCAGCATCTCTAATGATTGTGTGCGTGTCTACACCTTGTCTGTCTTCATTTGTATGTGATATATAACCTGCATGTTTCACGTATGCAACTGACATGTTAACATATAGCAACTTATATTATTTTCTGTTGCTGTTGCATCTGTGTCATATTGCAGAGAAGTGTAGATACACAGGTACGGTTTTACTTCCTCTTTGAAGCTGGATGTGATGCCATTATGGATGCAAAGTAGTCGGGATCATGAGTTGGACCGTTCGTTATCACTACGATTGAATACGGAAAACTTCATCATACTTCGCTATAAAATTTCAGACAGAGGGCACCTTTCGTTTTTAGGTAATCAAACTTAGATTTGTCGAAACCTCCAGAGAAACAAGTCCAGATGAATATAGTGTTCGGGTGACACAAGTAACTCAGCTTGAGACGTAAAGATTAAATCTCGAACTGCTCGGAACAGGCAATCTTAAAGAAAACAAGATAGCATACACACATCCATACTGTTGTGTCAACACAGGCTGTTTATGGCTGTTTTCTGTTGCCTCGTAAAAATTAATTATATCAAGAGGGCGAGCGATTTCAAGTATCTATGTGCAAAGTTTTGAAAATATTGGTTTTCTCGCACATAACCACCGAGGTAAAACCGCAGTGAGGTTAGTGTCCAAATACTAGTTACTATACAGTAGATTTTGCTAGAAAATATTCTCTCAACTGGACAGTGGTCCTGTATCACACAAGATGTATTATTCTGAGAGGGTTTTTAATTGCAGTTAAACAGACCACTTTCTTTCAGTCGTTTCTAAAGATATTTGGCCATTAAAAATTCCATCTTCATCAGTATGCTTGGGAAGTTTATTCATGGGGAATGGTATTACTGACAGGTGATTATATGAAGTAGTTTTGTGCTTATGAGAAAGGTGGAAATCAAAAGTGCTTCAAATATACCATCGTCGTACAATTTGGCGTCAGTTATCAAACAAAATAGTGGTCTTTGTTAACAAAAGAGATATTTCACAACTGGATCCGAAGTATTAGCGACAAGACGTTAAATGAACTACACAGTGATTTCTCTTTTCGACAACCACGTGATTTATTCGTATATCCTTGTAAACGATGTAATATCATGGCTCCGGCTCTAAGACACATTCAGAAGACTTTCGCTTTTGGATTCGTCGATCGGGCAATAAATAAAGTTGAATGACAAGAAACGTCTGCTCTCCATTTTCAAGTTAACCACTAGAGCTTTCCTCTGCAGTGTTTCCTTCTACGGGCAATCCAAGGAGTTTCCACACTTAAATGTTCGATTTTTAGACTAATCTTATAGACGCTTCAACAAGGGTCACGGTCTCATATGTGACAATCACTCTTAAAGGGATCAAATATGAAAACCTTCCCGAGTTACTTCTGCATTATGCCCATGACAAAGGGAATGCAAACCACCCCAGTGACCTAAATTAGAATAGCCTTTTCATAGAGCAAATTACACCGAGAACATGTAAAAATAGATATAACTTTCCGGTTTTTATTGACTACTGATAGACCGTGACAATCGGTAATGCCCTGCCGACAACTCACTGATGCTTGTCATTGTGTGGGCAGATATTGATGGCGTTTAAACTATATGTAGAAGAATCTGATATTTATGGTCATGAAGGCTAGATGTGCTGAAAAGATGAGGAACGTTCCACTTGAAAATATTATGGTATTTGTTCCATAGTCTTGCTTAGGAAGATTTTCGCTGACTGACGTAGCCCACCACAATTTATAGATAGGCAAATTATTACCACAGTAAAAGAAAAGAAGGCAGTCAGATTTTGACGGCTGTTTAACACATTTCTGATGACAAATGTTTTGCAACTTTTATACCTAAAAAATTTTAGGGAAGAAGTGCAGTCTGCAATCGGCACAGCTACATTAGGAAGCGCTTTCCCGTGGAAATTGGACCTCATCTCGGACTGAACAATGCTGACATAGATATGTCAAGCGAAAACCTACTGCTGCACAGGTTGTGATGAACTTACTGAAATTAACATACCATATCAGCAACACAAAACTGATTGCCGTTATCACATTTAGGTAGACAGTACTGTCGGGCCTTTCTAAAATGCCATTGGGACCGAGATTGCTTCTAGTTAGAGGTTTTTAGAAGCGCATGTTCTCGCTACGATTGAGATATGAACTCCGCCTCAGTTAACCATACGGCACTCTTGTGGAACACTGACGCAACAAGTGGCTCAACCGAGAGAACTGAGAAGATTGAAAAATTAGTCACAATCAAACAACACTAATGAAAACAGTAAATGACAGCATAGCATAACTAGAGAAAAGTGAGGCACTGGTCAATACGGTTTTATTGTAAAAGGTGAATCACAGTTAAAACCTCGATCGCATTAACAATACGAAATGAACGTATGCTCAAACGTAAACGAAATTTGAAAACAAAATTCAGTATTAGATTCATCGTCTTTAGCGTTTTTAATTTTGCGTTTGGCGTAGTTAATTTCAAACCTAGCTACAGATTGTTAAATAGAATCCACCAGGTTCCCTAAACCTCGTACAAGTCACATGGTCAATCTCCTCAAGACCGTACTGAGGGCCTAATGACAGTTATTTATTGGCCAGTGGTGACTACAAGGTAGAGGGGAAATGTAAAAGCCAGAAGTGTTGGGTAAATCAGTTCGACTTGGAGAAGTGATCGACGGTGAATTCGTGAGATGTGCTCCCGATTAAGTCACAGATAGGTCAACAGAAAGAACAGGGCCCGTCGTGGTCAATTCACGAGAGTGTTGACCTCAAATGAGATGCAGACGGCAAGTAATCAAGGGTTAGCGACCGGAACTGTTACAAGACCCGAATTCTCATCACTGGCCGTTTTGAAAAAGTGAAGACTGCCTGATAAGTTGCGAGTTGAATAACGTGAACTCGTTATCTATGTCACAAAACGTCGTGTTGGTTATCGTGACCTTTTCTTGAGCAATGTGAACGCTGAAAGCAGTTAAATGGACAGCCGCAGATCCTACTATTTTGCTCAAATTCTTGAAAGTATAAGCTAAGTCTGAGTCGGACAACCGTTACACAATGCAAAAAACACAAACATTGGGTACTGGCGGAAGTCGATTGAGCCATTGGGTCGACAAAAAACAGCTGCCATTAACGGAAGAAACAGTTTTGACAGAACCGTATAATGCTGTCGTCTATGGAGATGGCATCGTCAAAAGAAAATGGCCTGAGATCAGTGTCGCGATAGCATTGCAGAGGACAGAACAGCGGTCTAACTTCACAACTAACGAGTCGGAGGGTGACAGTACTCGAAGTCAGGGACACCAAACGGAGATCAACTGCTGTCAGATAGACTACCGATGTTTGAAGCCTCTCCAATGCTCAAGTAGGACAGGATGTTTGGATCATTTCTTGATCGGGTTGACGTTGAATTCAGCTTCACCCAGAACTGCAACAGCATGCGAACCTCATGTACGGACTATTGAGGTGAATTTCTGGCAGTTTCACCAATCGAACACAACTAATTAATGGTTTTGTCTACGTCCAAAATTTGACGAAGAAAGAATAATTGTCTCGAAAGTTGTCGGTGGCTGGCTGGAGCTTTGTGGTCGCAACAGATGCAGGTACGCAAGGATCGGTGCTATAGTAAACCAAGAAGTGTGCAGTCTTAACGCCGGTCGAATGGGGAAATTTAACGGAGGAAAAGGTGTTCTGCAACTATCGACATTCAAGATTATACTGCCCAAGGTAGTGTTGTATGCGAGGATACAATTGCATTTTTGCACGATATCATACCCCTTGATCAGAGGAAGTGACCTAAAAACCAGCCGCGCAATCAGCAGTTGATTGGTATATGCAGACGTTATATAGATGATGTATTGTGATTATTTATGCTAGCTGAGATGTTAAAAACCCCATTCCAAATGTCGTGAGTGATGGAACGGAAGTCACTTTAGTGCTCATCTGGTACTAAACAACATTCTAAAACCTCATGAACTCAGAGGAGTTTGTTATAATTATACCATGCTGATCTTCGACGCTAAACGTGTTTGTAGATATGCGGAAATATAATGAGGTCACAGTGTTTCTAACAATCCTTTCTCTTCCATCCGCTCGTCTGCTGTTACTACTACTCTCAGATTAGAAGGCATCGACAAAACTAGGAATTGAATTTCGTCTTAGTCACTCCACCAGAGCATCCAGATCCACACCAGTGTTATAGTCACTGAAGTAAAGACTGAACAACATGGAAATAGAAGTAACATGTCTTACTGGCATTGTTTTACGACTTATACTTCAGCTTGACAGACCAGATGTATCGTCACTTGGACGAACCACTGCAAAAAGAATTCTACTAAAATAAATAATTATAGTCATAGCAAATGCAAATGAGTCAGCCCTTATCGATCTTTGAGTTAGTCACATCGAATGATGCTTAGAAATGTTTTTACAAAGATCGCCGAGCTGTAGTTGATTTGTACTCATACCTACATACGAATACTGAGATCAAGCTGTTGTGTTTTTCCATTCGGTTCGGTATGTCCATGACTAATTCTCCAAAAATTTCATGAATCTGTGTTTGTAATCTTGGTGCAAATTTTTGACGTTGGTTTATCGACTGGAAGTGACAGGCAGTTGCATTGTTTAATCAAGAGGTGTAGTATAAATATCATATATCAGTCATACCTAATGCCCGCCGATTGGCTTTGTTGTCTGTAAGGTTGTCTCTTGATAACACCGATCAAACGTCAACTTTCAGAGAAGTATACTTCTTGAATACGAACTATAACAAGGTTGAAAAGCAATCGTAATATTTTTTTAGAAAGAATTTAACTGTAACATCTCACCTGGATAACAAGTCTAAAAACCAATGTGATAAATGATCAGTTCATATCAACCAAAATGTTCAGTTACTTTAAATTGCTAATGAACAGATAGCTGAGACCTCGCTGCATTTACCCAGTTCGTAGTCACAATTCATTGCATACACAAACTGTGCGTTGAGGAGACTCACCGACTTTTTCTTTCCAGATTTGTTCATGCCTGTCTTTTCTGGTATGGGTTACTTACCGTGTTTTTTATTGGTTTTTAAGACTATTACACACAGTTGGATACTTCAATTAAATCTTGTTCACAACAGAGCACCAATAAAACCAGAAAATGTAATAGAGGAAATTGCATTACATTAAGGATGTGTACGGTAGTCTTATTTGCAGAATGAGTGTGTTCATTATATATATGTTTTTTATTAACAACTACGCGTCATAAACACTATAATAACAAATCGCGTATGAAGTCATGTAGACGTTCGAACGTCTCGTCTGCCAATGTCTTTTGTTCTCGATTTTTCATCTGTCAGTGTTTCACATGGGCTGCCTATACTTTATTAGGTAAGCACCACAGTGAAACAGTAATGATGACTCGGTCTATGAAACACCACAAAGAATTTGCAGGTTGGGCAACAGTATGAGTCAGCCAATGTTGTTTTGGAAGGCAGTTTCGTAGAAATAGGTGGTGAGATCTGTAGTAAGTCATACTCATTGCCTGCTATTGTAGTTGCTTCGTTTTCTTGAGAAACGTACGAATTTCGCAATGTTTGTAAACCCTCTTGCGACTTTCGTTGTTTTAATGCATCAGAGAATGACATTTCTGTTTCTCTTTTTCTGTTATTCTTTGCCGAGTAACCGTGAAACTTGTAACTCAAGAAGGAAGCAAAGTTCAGTTGACAAAAGTCTGCATATATCCGTGATAAACAGGTCCGCAATGCTTATCTGCCGCAACATGTGTAACATACCAGCTTCCGTTTCCATCGAACCAAGGTAAAAGTGCGGTCAGTGCTTTATTTACAACGGAAGCGCCTCACGATTGTTATGCTCGTGTGCTTCAGTTTCGTTTCCATTAGAATATCTCAGCATGTGGATACAACTGAAGAGAGGAAATGTGTGCGGCAACGTGCACCCGTTTCATTCATGCAATTAGTCTATTAAATCGCCAGTTCGCCTTGTTTACGCACGCATCCCCGTAAGTAACCACGTCATGTGACACACCGGTTTTGGTCATGTTACAAAAGACCGTCTCAACAAACTTTTACATTATCCTGAAAACACTGCTCACGTAATCAAAACTAGAAGAGTAGTCATCACCCAAGGTTTACCTCAAATGATGATCACAGTAAACACGAGCCCTTTCACTTCGTTATGTTACCTACAGCCCATCGTAAACATCTCACATCGTTATCCGATTAAATCAGAACAAACAGTAGAAACAGACAGTCTGGTTTCACTCACGCGTACTACCACAGTTTTTTGTACTAGAAAACAAAATCCTGAATTCTAACTAAAAAAGCTCACCAAAAGTCAATCTCCTAACCCAGGCGGGTTGGCGAACATCCTAACTACACAGCTGTAATCATAGATGTGCTATCCCTCACGAGGGTGGACACACATTTCATATCAGCCTACTCGGCTCTATAGACCCAGGCTACTGAGCACCACTGTCCACGGCCGATAGCTTGCGTCTATTGACAAATTTCCTGGCGTTCAAAAGACAATGCTGTGCTGAGAACCACTATGCCTCATTGAGTGCAAGTGTGGTTTTCTGATACTTTTTCATCAGACAGTGGATAATAAGAAACTGTATGCATGAGTAAAGCAGATTTGCGAATTAATAAAAGATTAACTGAAAACTAATAACTTTCTCACAGAAACTGAGAAACGTCATATTGCAATTTAGGTGTACGGCACCACTTGTTACATTGTTTTATGTCCGCGTTGCCAAAACGCTACGCTTTGTGGTCCATTACTCACTTTAGTGTTCACGTTATTCAGCAGAATATACTTCATATCATTGTCATTTTCTACTATTTCAGCCATATCTTATTGTGGTGGTGGGGGTAATGTTTTTGCTTCATCAAGATCGGTGTAGACAGTTCACACAAAAGTATGGTGAATTTGATAACCATGTTTCTTGTTTCTTGTTTCTCTACAGTTTTCTAACGAGTTCCTGTAATTAACCACATTACCGATAACAAACCCACCTCTTCGATCGTCTTTTCTGAGTTGAAACCGATTGCTAATTCACCTAGGAGTTTATTAAATTCACTACGAATTGAAGAGATCACCAAGCATGTTCCAGCTAATCGATGGATGTTGCGAATAGATTAGGTTTCGCTTGATGAACTCGGTGACATCAGGGACTAGCAGTGCTAGATCTTGTTGGTATGCGCTGCAGACATCGTTATCCGTCACTTGATTGAACTCTGTCGCTCTACACATTGCAACGATTGAGTGGAATGGTTTTGATATCCGTAATATACAAATTTACTCAGCTGAATAAGGAATTACGAGTGCACGGATCCTTCTTATGGTTGGCACAAACAATTTTTGTTGAAATTTCAATATGTATCTGAATCTGGTTTTTACCGTCACAAATAATCTCCGAAACTTCACTTGAATTACTGTGTAGTATTTCTGGTTTATTTACTGGTAAATCGATCGACCGGTTTGTACGGATTCAAATGATTCACAACTCGCTTACCCATATATGAAGCAGAGAACTTTGATGGAATACAAAATGTTTATGAACGGCTTAACCATGTAGCTGAGTTAGTCCAAGTGCATCTCAATCCGTTTGTGAATCGACTAGAAAGCCCAGCACCGGACTGCTTGCCGAAGACCGATCGACAAATGTGAACAACAACACATGAGGCTGGCGCACCTAATGGTTTTAAATAACAGTTCAAAGTCACGGTCAATAGTTAACTGAGCCGAGGTGACACGTGAAATTGCTACGTTTGCAGGAAATAGATTAACCAAGTTGAGAGAAAAAAGAAATAAATGTATTGATTGAAGAAATCCACCAAATAAAACATGTGTCAAAGAATAGGGGTCTAGGCGGGGCAAAACTTACAATCGGCGTTAACAATCAAAATGCTGTGAACTCAGCACTGTATCGAATGATGACAAATGGCACAAATATGACTTGTTTTACACCATCATAACATTTGGTATTCAAGCCGAACATGTAAGAAGAAGTTCTGAGACTTGTCTTTGTTTATTACAGAACAACCTTGAATTTCTCAAGTAGTGAAACTTAACAATCTGCGGTAGGATCAGTTGGGACGTTTCGAAAATTCTAAAACTCTTTTCAAGTTAAAGTCGTCTTCCTATTACCATCTACTCCCTAAGGCAACTTTACGAATGTAAATTTGTTTTAACTAGCAATCCAAACATTAATGCGCCTGTGTAGTTACTCAGAATTCGTTCGTTGCCATATAGTAAACCTGTGCCATCTTCACTGCTATTACCTACATTCCCAAAAATACCACTGTTTCAGTACTTACAATGAGAAATGGCACTCAACCTTTTACCGGTTACATGAATGCTGTAGATTGACAGAAGTGCACGTGAAAATTAGTTTTCTTTGATGGATTATGTTAAACCAGAAATGAAGGGATCCAGAAAAAGATCATTCGTCGGTTTTAACAGTTTTTAGTGGACATATGAGGATGAACTCAGTCTTTATTCACCAGCACTATTAAGGGAGCTTCCGTATAGCAGACTGAGGGTAGTCCCATTGGGTTTTAAAGAAAAGGTGTCGGATGTAGTTTGGAAACAAAACGTTTAGTTCCAACGAAGTCTGACAATATGATATGGTCTTTGATCCAGCCTGGCTTTGGATCGGTAACAGCAACCGAGAGAAAGAACAAACGAATCGCAAGATAGGATCACACTTACGCGGTCGCACTGATGGATGCGCTGAATGTCAAGTGCGTAACACCTTCAGGTACATCAAGTATTACTGGAAAAGACGCAAACAAAGGATTATTGAAGATTCAATCAATAGACGAACCGTTAGAAAAACGCGACCAACTGTTGTGTGCAACTAGTTGCTTGACTAAAAAATTATCTTGCATGAGATCTTCTACAGCAAGCGTACATGGAAATATGCATCCACAACAGACAAGTCGAAAAGTAGGATTGTTTGCCGGATACACAGTGAGGCCACACGATTATTGCTCACTGCAGAGTGGCTTGTGGTTGTGGTAGCGGTTCTTTTACGTTTGCACTGTCATCTTTTTAGTTTGTGTTCATTGAAGTTTGTCAGTTTATACGGTGAGTAAGCTGTCAAACGAAGTTGGTTATCAGTGTCAACCGTCTTCTCACTACTACTTCCAAACCGCGTCAGCAATATGGCTGCCGAACCCTGGGCTTGAAAATAACCCACTGAACGAGCTATAATCGCAATAAATCCTAAGTAAAATACCAAATTTACTACGTCATAGGACACTGATGACTTTGTAGTTCATACAGATTTGGAGCAGAGATCATGGTCAACATTATTCTAAGTAAACGGGATACAAGTGAAAAACGAAAATAACGACAATACAACGAACAAGATCACTTTGTGCGCAACATGCACTGGGATCGTACGACACGAAATGAACACAATGAAATATGTGTGCTGGATAAGTTCTGGCATCAACATTCTAACGTGTGAAAGTGTGAATGTTTAGGGTTGATGTGTGAAGTCAGTGCATTATGAAATAAAATAAAATTACCCAATCAATGAAATCAAACGCATTAGGGGATCACAAAGCAAATCTCTGTACAGTCACAGGTTGGAAGTGGACAAGTGTTTTCCAAGTTACTTTACATTTTACGTCACGAAAACGGATTGAATCGTCATGTATGCACATCACATGTATAAATCACCCTTCCATGTGGACGTTTCAGTGAGCAATAGATCTCACCTTGGTGCATCTCAGACGTGCCTTAGTTCTGTAAGTCCCGAACGTCAAAGGAATCGACGAGCTACAGTTAACCAATCCGTAACTTGTGTCCATTAGTCGGAACATGGATAGTTGCATCCGAAATTCAGTTATCCTCCAATTAATTCTCATCCGCTAAGCAACCGATTCCAGTTCAGAACAAACGGTCGTAGCGATGGATTTATTATTAATGGTATGCTGAGCTGAAATAAAGTATTAGAAACCTGAAGGAAGAAAGAAAGTATCAACAAACCTTGATATCGAATCAACCAAGTTTAAAAGTCTAAGAACAACGAATTACGCAATGAATGCGAATTACATAAAAGCACTTAGTGGTGATACGACAAGACGGAAAGTAAGCAGAGGATTTAGATAAACAGAGGTTCATCAGTAGGAATTAAAGATGGATTAACGGCACAGAAACAATTTAGGAGACAAACACGTCATACTGAATCATTAAAATAAGTTGAAATTTACGTGCGTGAGAAGAACAAGTCATAGTGCGCAAGTCGAGTGGTCGGGTCGGTCTTAGTAAGCTTATCACTACTACAAGGAGGGTTTAAATTATGAGAGGGAGAATTCACGATAGAGAAATAAATAAAAGCAGGGAGCGTGGTCATAAGTTGTCACGCCATACTCCTAATAGTCGCTAAAAACACTTAACACGCAGTCACCCCAACAAATTTAAGTCACTTTTGTTAATAATCCAATCAAATCGTAATTGTGAATTTCTAAGTTTATGGTTGTTCAGTGTTGTTGTATATATTAAGGGATCCTAAACGTACAGCTTCTAGCTTAGAAAATAGTCGTGAAATTTTTCCCGTGTGTATTCCTCAAGTTAGTCGGTTTCCGAATTGTCTCCCCAGTTGTTTCGTATCCTTGTGAGGTTTTTGCGGTTTTAAAACATAAGGTGGATCAAGTCTAGGGTTGACTGTAGGTGCAATGGTAATTTCATCGTAGAAGTTGGAACGTGTATCTAAGCTTTTAACTTTGCTCCAGTTACAATACAATACTCGTGTGACATGGACAATACTGTTCTGGAATAATAACAGAAGGTTGAATGAAGGGTCTGTGTCAGTCCGGACAGAAGGGCCGGTTGGCTGTGCAGCTTTGAAAGTCATTTTGAGTAGCATGCCCTAATGCCCTTAAGTCTATGCATTTCTACAGAACTAAATGGAAAGGTGGATATAAAACCTAGCCAATAACGTGAACTTACCAAAAATCGGAAGGTAACCTATCGATTAGTCCCTCTTTAAAAATTCCACAGCTTCAGCCGTAATTTTATTTTCTATCTTGTCAGCGGATCAATTGACGAAAGGTAGAAAATAGCCCCTTACATTTGCTATTGTAAGAGTTGAATTAAGGAAGACATTGAACGATGCAAGTTGTAGCATAACAAAGTGTTGTTTACAGAAGACACAAGGATTTCGAAACAACTATACGGGCGGCCTCGTGACACAATGCACGTTATCATCAATGGCTTGTTTGGTGAACCGAAACTCACTGTGGAAGAACCTGAGAACCTGACTCAGACGTCAAGTTCCCAGCTGATATTCTTTTAAATGGCCCATCAGTCTGAGATAATTAGTTTTCCCAGTCTTTCAGGTATTGCCAATAAACATTTCCGTGCAAGCCAAGAGACCTGAATTGAGATAGTCGAATGCACCATACACATTGGCTTGGAGACTTCTGAAGGTACCATAATTCGTGACTGCACATTTTGGTTCTGTTTAACTGCATTGTGGTGATTGTCACTGAACCGATTTTTCATTACTGTTGTTTTATTACATTGCTGACTACAAGTTGTACAATTGCGCTCGAAGGAGAAATTACTTACTTTGCCTAGTTCGGTCGTTATTACTATTGCGTCGAAGCTAGCTCTGGGGTTGAGCTAATTCAACTACTTCATTTCTGTATTTCTGGAACCATCACATGCATGAAAAACTTTGTTACATTTAACACGGATCATATTACAATTTACTTTGGCTTACTTGCTATGTTCGTTCTACTGTGCAGAAACTATCCATGGGTCCAAGCTAGATACTTGATTCCTATTCTTGTTGATCAGACAGGTATTTCTTGACTTTGCCATGCGCTGATTTTGCGATTACTGTATTTCGGAAGACTTGTAGCCTAGAAGAATTCACTGTGCATTGATTACCGAAAACGGCAGTTATTTCATCGTGCAGAAGGTGGGAGACCTATTGAGTGGATTGGGTCGTCAGCATTTGTTGACTGCACATAGACATCATCAATTAAATGGGGGGGGCTGATATTTTCCTACGTCGTAAAAGGAGTACTACGAAGTTCTGTAACGCAATCACTTTTGTTGAGCTCGAGAAAAGTGCTAATAACTTTTTGATGCATTACAGGAATGCACTGGTTCTTTAACAAGGGTGAGTTCAGTTAACCTATTCAGACAACGTGTTTTAAGAACCAACATACCCTGTCTGGAATCAACTGAAATTATTTTTCCTCGTGTCAACAAACTTCTACCATCTAGTGGAACAGTATTGAGCAATCTAGACGCGCGCACAGGCCGATTACTCGATTTGGCTGATGGTTCTGTTCACCACAGACATGTTGATCAAATCGCGTATAATTTATCTGACACTACGAATATTCAATACAATACTAAAAATTTCTCCTGAATCTGTTTCATAGTTGAATTCAGTCGCTGAATAAGCAATTGTAATTAAGCCAGCGTAGGCAATAACTCTTGAACGTCAGGAGAAGTTGCAGCATCATCACTACAACAACCTAGACTCTCATTTAAACTGCTGTGGACGTAGCGAGTATAAGTCGTAACTGAACATTACGCCCTTGGCATTTAACTGCATGAATACTAACGCCGTACACAATACTGGTTACATTACAAATCTGTTGGATTGCTTCCTGCGTTAGTGCTACTGCGGAAAAACTAGCTGTAGGTTTCAGTAAGGTAAACTTGTGATCACTATTGCGTATGACAAACTACCACATCTTCGTTCGACGATCTGATTGAATTTATATATAGGAGAATTTCAGTCTCAAGCAACTTGTATGATCAAACTGACATCAAGGTGAGCCTGGGAAACATCAGTAAAAACGAGACCGTACACTACCGCGGGGATTCTGAAACAATATCATGTATGTCCGGTGTGTAGCCCGCAGTTGGGTTAATAAGTAAGCCACAGTGTTTTCCACTACGCGTTGTTAAATATAAGCTGGTAGCATGCTGAGAATTTGATACCACACCACTGTATAAACGACGTACAGTTCTCAACGAATGCAAAAACTGCCTTGTTTACCCGTCAAAATCAACCTAGTAAAGTATTGTACAGCCTGCATACGACGACCAAGGCAACATCACTCCCCGGTGTACGCAGACCCGGCACCTTCGGGGTGGGAACTCATATTGAATCGGTCAAGCTGTGTAGCCACCTCTTTGGAAGATAGAAGGGTTCGTCTTGGCTTCGTGTTCGTCAGGTTGATTGGAGCAATCGAGTCGACTGAAACTTGTACTTTTCCTGATAACGGCTTCAAAACTACTCCTAGAGACGAGCCTTTAGCAAAGCGACTGAGTCTCCCAGCAAGCGCATGAACGTTTGGCATCCGTAAGTTGAATAAGAAGATATCATCTCAGGTCAGTAAGTGTGTTTGTAAATTGAATCTGTAGATGGAAAAAGTGGGATAAAGATCGACTAAACCTTCAATGCTAAGAGCCCTCAGGTGGAAAGAGTGAGAACCATATCTGATTACTTTCCGGGACAACCATTCACTTCAGTAAATAAAGACGTGCTAATAGGTTTGCTAATAGTTTGTGATGTGCCCGAGTCACATTGGGTAACTAATCAGCGGACAAGGAGTAGATGTCAGCCATACACTGTGAAGTCCACCTTGAAATGGACTTTGTAAGACCCTACGTCACTGTCCACGAAGAGCAGACCAATAGTTATAGCCTAAAAGGTGCTGTGCTGGAGCAACTTGTCCACGTTCGACATAGAGGTCGTCGAACGTGAACTACCTGACGAAATAACACACTTTTGTGATGAGTCAGTAACGCACATTGTAAGTCAGTTGATATGCCGGAGGGTAAACAATACGAGATTAGATTGCCGTGAAGGTTTTATAATGTAAATCTACTTGAAAAATTATGAATAGCACAGAAACGTCTGTCGTTACTAATCAAAAGACCCTGAACTGGCACATAATAGGGTGACATCATCAAAACGCATCCAATCTCAGGTTATATACCAAGAATTTACACCGATAAATAAAAATTGCTGTTATGTTGGTGTTTATCCATCACTTGAATCCGAATATATCTGGGAAACTGCCAATTGTATTTGACTGCACGGTGAAATACAACGGTGTCCTTATGAATGAAGTCTTGCTGCGAGGCCGGTTTTAGCAAACACTTCGGTAGGCAACTTGTTGTTTCAAGTGTTTCAGCCCGTACTTGTTTCTGAAAAAAATAAGCAGTCAAGTCTCCTTCGGTGGGACGATAAAACAATGTCTGGCACAACACATGCTTATGAGATCACGACGGATCGTTCCGGAGCTAGTTTTTCATAATTGTGCACATCGTGTGCGCCTGAAAAGATGGTAATAGATAATGAGCATCGCTTTACCAAGTTGATCGGCCAAATTATGGAAGAGAAATCGTGTGTTAACGACTACCTGTTATCGGTGGATACACCTGAGGTTGCC
>JTDE01001944.1:10317-29129 GCA_014338405.1 Paragonimus skrjabini miyazakii | reverse complement strand
TCTTTGTTTGCCACGTATTCCAACTATCTTGCTATTCATTTTGACTGCTGACATAATTGACATTGTTTGATTGCA
Source organism: Paragonimus skrjabini miyazakii (assembly GCA_014338405.1). NCBI lineage: Eukaryota > Metazoa > Platyhelminthes > Trematoda > Plagiorchiida > Troglotrematidae > Paragonimus > Paragonimus skrjabini miyazakii. The sequence continues at coordinate 29,054 of JTDE01001944.1, read as the reverse complement.
TGTCTGTATTTTCTCGTTTGTTAGTCCGTCCAAGGTCATAATAATAAAAACAATTTCCGATCGATTGTTACTGGTTGGTCGTGCTTTGCTTACAGCTCGCTCCTCCAGTTTACTTGCTCTCCGACTATGCACGTGTTCCGTCCGCCTTAATGTGTCCTAGAAAGTTTCGGATTGTCAAATAAAAGCCTGTGTGGTGAAGATAACTGCCGAGGTCGGCATGACCACTTGCTGCACAACCTCGGAGGCCGAACGACACGACAGCCCTCCTTCAATCTCCTTACAGCCTGTACTACGACGAGCTCCGGTAGCAAGCGAGTACGACTTGAGGTGGTTCCTGTGTGTGTGAAAACTTCAACAGGATTTGCCAGAACTCACGCTTTCCTTGACAAGGGTTGCAGACACAACCCTTGCCGAACAAAGTTTTGTTGACAGACATCAAATTGTTACAGTTTCACTCGTGCCTGATAATCACAAAACTCGGTGGCTCACTCAGCTCTGAGTGGGCCAAAACAAACCTCAACTCATTTCCACTGTCTGTGGATGAAACCGCTGAGGGTGACAAGGTGTATACTACAAAGGATTCGCCGTTTGGGTCTGTAGCTCCCTAGTGAGATGTGAGTGAGAAGCGATGGCACTTGAAGGAACTCGAGTTTGGAGAGATCGCCCGGAGTGAAGGTAGCATACCGATTGAATGTGATGTCCCAGATGCACATTGGATACTCTACCAAAGAGTCAGTGGACAGAAACAGCCACATGCAACTAGAACCCTGTTTCACTGGATGATTTATGGTCTAGTGGGTGGAGATGCCAAACCATGCGCTTCCATGAACTGTATTTTTCAAGCAGGTTTCGCCATTGTGGGTCATGTTAGACGTACGTACAATCAAGAGTTTAATGATGTGACAAACGGTACAGAATCTCATCACCCAGGGAAATGAGTTAGTTTTAACGATCGTTGATATTTATGTTTGTCTGGACAACGGTTATTTCGAGGTTCCTTTGCCGTGAACAGCTGTGAGGATTCTTTTACTTTCCAATCGAACACTGGCTCTAAAACATCTGAACTTTTCACGAAACCGCTTGTTAAGTGATAAAGAACTACATTTGAGACCTTGACTTCCTGCAGATAATTTGGTGGCCTGAGGGTGACTCCAGAAGTGATAGCCATGAAATATCACATGGCTTCACATCCATTTGAAGCCATCTCATCTCGATTTTGTGCACATTTTGCCTCGAGGAAAACATTAGAAACATTCAAGCATACGTATGAGGAGAGCGTGTGTCAAGCCCTCCATAAGGAATTTTACGTTGACGACTGACTATCCTCCTTGCTAAGTGCATCCTCGGCAATCAGCTGTTTCCACAGTTGAACGTCACTGCGTCTAGAAGAGGGTTCCTTTTAACTAAATGGTTGTAGAATAGCCGCAAAGTTCTTAATAGTGTCGCTAGTTCTGAACGTGCTGAGTGAGATAAATAAGTAACGACATGTTATCATTTAAACGTACGTTGGGTATCAAGTGGGACGCCGAAGCTGACAAATTTATTATAGTCTTCAAACTACCCGATAAACCAGCCACAAGGGGAGGTATTCAGTCTACCATCTCTAGCTTGTTTGACCCTCTGGGACTTGCTGTGCAACGGCTATTACGGGAAAGGTATTATTGTAGGAACTCTGCCGCGAAGGGCTAGTGGGACGACCCACTCAGTGCAGAAGATGGCTCAGAGTGGCACGAGTGATTAAAGCATTGACGGAAACTTGGCGAAACGCAAGTTTTCATACGCGTAAGACCTATCGAGCTCATGAAAAATGAGTTTGAGTTACCTGTTTTTCGTGACGCATCTGAAGAAGGATGTGGTGCAGCCGCCTACGTTAGCTTCTGTGACGGCAATGGGGAATGTTCTCGTTCACTGCCGCTTACAGAAGTTTGGGCAGCGCTCCTTAAATCAGTTCCTTTTCTTCAACTCGAAGTGACCGAAGTCGTACTTGCTGTTCGTGCGTTCCAAAGGATACGTTTGAGTTCACACGTTTGCTTCAAAGACGCGAGTTTTGGGACATTCGATGATGGTGTTGTAGTATATTAAAAGTGTCGTTACGCGTTTCACCACATTTGTCACAAATAATCTGTCATACGTGCTTGGCATCTCTGATACATAAGAGTGGAGGAACGTACGATCAAGTGAAAGGCCGGTGGATAAAGCACCGCACAAGGTAGTCCTCAAATGCGGTTACATTGTTTGAGCCTTTTAAACAAACTACCAGAAATCAGACAGTTAGTCCACGACACTTGTCCTCATATTCTTGCTTTAATATAAACTTAGCTTTCCGCACATACCAGTGATAACGAGCTGTAAGGTCCTGAATACTCACTGTACCGAACAGATACCCTGATTTTCTAAGCCAGAAGCCGCCAGTACCAACTGTCATAGGGAATTTACTTCTCCAGAGAAGTTAGATGAACTATGGTTTAAACTCCAGCTACGTAGTCGTGACACACCCCTTGTCGGTGTTACTTAACGGCCGCCGTCGTGCAGCGCATCAGATGAAGAAGCCATTCTGGCCGCCCTAGACCGTCTATCGTCTACACAGCGTTTTCCTCATCTTCTCATTTTGAGTAACTTCAACGCACCCAAACTCAACTATATAGCTGTCTCTGTTGAAAACTCTGACACCGGATTTTCGAAATCCCTGGCGATGTTGATCCATAAAAAAGCCTGCACACAGCATGTCGAGCTACCTACGCGGTACCGTCCAGGACAGACAATCTTATTGCTTGATCTTGTTATTACGAATGAGGCTGGCATGGTAGATAGAGCTGTCATCAAACCACCGCTGTGGCATAGTGATCACATGCGACTAGCTTTTGACTTCATCCGCTACTAATTCGAAAACGCCGTAACAAAGACCTCATTTAAAAAGTTCAAGAAAGCAAACTTTGATGTATTAAGGAAATTCCTAAGTACACTCGAACTTGTGTCTGATTCAGTGAACACAAACTATCTTTCTTTCAAAGTTGCCATTCGCGTAACTGATGAGGCATTTGTACCTCGCAAATTGCGGAAGTGCTCCTCTCGCACCTTGCTTCCGCGGAACACATATCGTCTTCTTGACAAATGTTCCCGTCTATTCTCCAAGCAGAAACTAACGGGTAAGTCGGAGGATCTAGAAGCCTTTCACTCTGTACGAAACAGGTGTGGGCTAGAAATCCGTCAACATACCCAACAGGCACAGTCAAAAGTCCTACTGGTAGCTCGGGAAAATTAGATTTTTCCTTTCAAGTACATGCGTCGCCAGAGAAAAACTAAGTCCTCATCGCATTCTCTGCAGTTTCCTGATGGGAAAACCTCCTCCAACCCCCAGGTGGTTGCTGAGATTTTCAGAAAATACTATTCAGCAGTCTGAAATGTGGTCCCGGCAAGATGGCATTCGACTCACCTGGGGAGAAATTTCCAGTGCCTACTCCTAACAGTTGAATTCTCTGTGCTCGACGCTCAGGATATGTCGCTCAAGACCAATCGTTATAGTACGGTGGGACCAGATGGGATCCACCTCTGAATCCTCAAAGAAGCGGCCTTTGATTTAGCAGTGCCCCTCTATAGTCTGTTGGAACAGACACTTCGGACCAGCACTCTTCCGGACGTATGGAAAGAGGTCATTGTCACACATATTTTAGGCGAGTGATCGTCTCTTCCCTGTTAGTTATCGGCCGATCAATCTTACCAGCATCCCATGCAAGGTAATGAAGCGCCTGTGAAAACGCGCCATCCTTAATCATTTCTTCTAGAATAATCTTTTCTTTTCTACTCAGCATGGATTTCTTCCCGACCGTCCATGCATAACCATTATGCTTATCTTCATGGCTAGTCTGACAGACGCCAAGAACAGTGGCCGTATCTCACATGTTATTGTTTGCTACTATGCCAAAGCCTTTGATCGTGTCCCACACGGTCCTCTTGTACATAAACCAGCGGCTTATGAAATCCGAGGAGAGGTTCTCCTCTGAATTACATCCTTTCTTGGTAACAGGGCTTTCAGGGTAAAAACCGGATCGGACCTTTCTTCTCCTCCCCCGATCTCCGCTGTAGTTACTCAAGGATCCGTACTCGGTCCGCTGTTTTTTCCAATATGCATCGATGACCTTCCCGATCTTATTTCTATGAATACCTTCTTTCATGCTAAGGAGTTGAAAATCTGGAATGCTTTCGATCCCAGTGCATTGCAGATTGACCTCGACCGTATTAGGCGCTAGTCGGAAGACTCGAGTCTCCCTCTAAACGATAGTAACTGTGCATATATGTCGTTGAGAGGAGACTCGGGGAACTAATTCGTGGTACATGGTGCACAAGGTGTAACAGGTACCACGAAAGTTGACCTTAAAAAGGACCTAGGGATTTGGATGTCGACTAGCTTATCCGTTTCTTATCACTACCAGATGGCCGCTAAAAGGAGAGTTGGGACTCGGGATGATAAAAAGGGCTTTTCCCCGAATAAACAAGCATGCTTTTTAGTCGCTCTACGGGGTCTATAGAAGACCATTGCTTGAATATGCTAGTCGGGTCGTATACACCGACTTGAAGAAGTACATACTGGCCATCGAGTGTATCCAGCGAGTAGCCACCAAAGTGTTCACTGGCTAGCGGCATTTCTCTTACGAGTCTCGTCTTGAATCTCTTGATCTTTATCCACTAGAATTTCGGAAACTCCGCGGCGACTCAATTTTCACGCACTGTTTTAGCACGGAACTGGTGCACCAGTTATTTGTCACAGTAGTTGATAACAGTCGGAGGAGTTACAAAAAGAGGCTCCATATGTTTCGACCCCGGACCTTTCTTAGGCAACAGTTCTTCTCATACTGGGTTATCAACCACTGGAAAGACCTCTCATTGGGGTTTTTTAGCTGTTCTTCTAGGGACCGCTTCAAAGTGTTGTTAGATTCCCACCTATTTAAGAAGTTGTTAGATTAGTATTTTACCCTTTTCTGTTGGATTAGTAATCTACTGTGATAGTCTGGCAGAACCCATTTATAAGCTGTTTAAACAGACACTCCATACTGGCATTCTCCCTAGCGCATTGGAAGAGGCGGCGGTCACGCCCATATTTAAAGCAGGTAACTGGCACTCTCCGGCTAGCTATAGGCCAATCAGCCTTACCAGTATTCCGTGCAAGATAATGAAGCGCTTATTATAACATGCCGACCTGAACCGCATTGTGATGAACATGACTGACATGTTTTGTCTCCTTCTGTTATGCAATTTTTTTCTATTCCAATATCCTGCACAATTTGGTGATACGTACGATTCGACAATATACGCTCTGTGTTGTTGTGTGTAATTGTGTTCTGCGATTCTTATATGTTCCATCGTTATTCTATATGGTTCAATTCTAATTACAATTGGCGTCGCGCTTTCGTACTATTTACAATGATTACTGAAATGGATCGATTATCTACTAATTCAAATGCTAGAGAAGTGAAGGATTACTTGGATAGGTTCGACATTTGGTGCCTCACAAAATCTCATTTAGACGAGAAAAAGAACTTAGTTTTCCTCCTACATTTCATCGGCATGAAAGCTTCTGCCATTGTCAAAAGTTGGCTTTCCCGAAGTCACCAATCAATTGTTCCCATCTTACGCTAAAGAAAATACTCCTCCAACACTTCAAACCGGTGAACGTCATGGCAGTTGAAAGGGCCAAGTTCAATGTGTCAATTCGGTCTGAATCTCAGTCGATCCGTGATTTCGTCTTACAATTGCCCACACAATCAGCCAGGTGTGAATACGGTATCCAGTTAGAGGATCAGCTACGTGATCGGTTGATTGCTGGTGTTTACTTGCCAGAGCTACAAAAGAAGCTTCTCTTGCATCATGATCAAAGATTCCAGATCAATCGTAAAGTGTGTGAACAGTATGAGGAGGTTAAACAAGTCACGAAGACTACTGAGGTTCTCTGCAATTATTCTATACACAAAAATTTAAGGCCGAAACGAGATAACGCATTCAAACCACGTACTGATTTCCGTTTCCCAAGACCATCCGTTCAATTTTTTTACAGGAAGTAATGCGAATCCAGTTCAACAACAATTTGGGAAATGCTCTTCTTGTGGACGCAATCATTACCGGTATTCATGTCCACAAAGACAAGCAAAGTGTTTCTGCTGTGGCAAAGTGGATCATATTCAATCGGTATGTAAGTCTAGACGTTCATGTCACTTAACAACAAATTCTAATTCGAATGTTCAACCGTTAACTGATAACATTTCTTCTCTTTCTTTATCTGTTTTGCCCCAAAACACTTCTCATTTTTTTAAAACTTTAGTGTCTGCTTCTGGCGAAAGTCACAATTTCATTGTTGATACCGGTAGTGTCGAATCAAAAATTTCACATTCAGATCTAGTTGTATTTTATCCTGATGTAGTTCTGCAACCCACACAATTTAATATTCATGGTATCACTGGTCATTCATTGTCTCTTGTAGGCTGCTGCACCGTATCGGTGAAGTTGACCGATGCTAACTCTATTGACTGTCAATTTTTAGTTTCAACCTCAGGTCCTTCTATTCTTGAACTTAAAGTTTTACGACTGCTACATTCTGACATTTCGCTACTGACGTCAGTGAATGAAGTTGACATTAGACAACGTATACTGTACTGTTCTAAGGCTGCAGGAGTAATGCGAATACCGAAGGTAAAACTTGAAGATTCAGGGGACCCAGTTTTTAAGAGAGGAATCGTCACATTTGGTTTGCGAGAACCTGTGCACAAAGCACTGCACTCTGTGTGATAAAGGTGTAATAACGCCTGTCGACTCGTCAAAGTTGGCGACTCCAATAGTGACACCACTAAAAGCTGAGCGAATTACACCGAGAATTTGTGGTGACTACAAGTTAACGTTGAATACACGTCTACTACAACGCACCTGCACAACAGAAGAACCCGAAGACATACTGTATCGTTTGTCAGGTTCTAAAATCTTTTTAAAAATTGATTTAAAGGATGCTTACCTACAAATACCACTTGATGAAGTATCAATTAATTTGACTGTGATCACCACACCATTCGGACGGTATCGATACCATTTTCTACCATTTGGTTTAAACGTTTCGCCAGCTGTATTTCAGGATGTCATGAATACAATTACTGACGGCCCGAACGAAGATAAAATCACGAAAGTCCAGATTGGAGTGCTTTTGTTCTCGTTTGGAGTTTAACCTAGTGGATTTTTGCCATGGATGATTTTAACTGTTGGACGAAAGTGGTAGCGTCAAAGTTGGTTTGACCGGCATCCGGCGTGTAAAACAGTTCACCAGGGAGGCGAAGTGTCGTACCGTAAACTAATGCAACCGATGTCTTCTTTAACAGTCGACCGAATTCCGAGTATGACAAGAGGTAAGTGATCGGTCCGACGCTGGGGGTCTAGTTGGGCTCTTAAAGCGGCCTTTAGCTGACGGTAAAAGCGTTCGACCTTACCATTTGCTGCCGGATGGTATGCAGTGGTTTCGATGTGATCGACTCCGAGTAACCGGTTGAAGTATTTAAACATCGCTGATTTAAATTTTGTAACTCTTACAGTTGTTACAGTCGTTGCGACACCATAGTCCGAAATCCACCCGTCCATAAACCCTGACGCAACAGTTCCGGTATTCATGTTAGGGAGAGGTATTGCTACGAGCCACCTAGTGAAACGGTAAACGCACGTCAAAATATACCGATGACCTTTTGAATACGGCAAAGGTCCGACTATGTCAACATGGACATGACTAAAACGTGCGTCAGGGTTAGCGAATGTGCCGGGGGCCGTGATGGTATGCCGGTGGATTGTGCTACGTTGACAATCAAGACAAGTTCCCGCCCATTCTCGTATGGCCGTATGAATGTTCGGCCATACGAATCGGTCTGAAATCAGATTGACGGTGGCACGAACGCTGGGATGAGACATACAGTGGAGATTGTTAAAGACGGAGCGTCTAAAGTTTACTGGTACGAATGGACGGGGGCTGACTGTCGTTGTGTCGCATATGATTGCGCCTTCGCAGTTGGTTAGAGGCAACTCTCGAAGTTTGAGGGAGTGGGAGATGCGACACTGCTGCAACTCCGGGTCATTGTTTTGTTCTTGCGCTAATTCTCTTAAATCAATGGCGTCTGTTTGGTGTAGGCTACTTAAAATGACTCTGAACAAGGCGTCATCGACGGTGTTTTTATCTCCTGCGATTTACCGTCCAGTAGACACGCCGACTCTGGCCCGGAGTCGATCCGACTCTGGCTAGAGTTGGCAAGGAGTCGGATCCGAGTAGGCGTGCAACGAAATCCAGCGCCGGTCTGACTCCGCCCAGAGTCGGATCGGAGTGGGCCAGAGTGAGATTCCAGTAGGCCAGAGTAGGATCCGAGTAGGCCAACTGCGCTAACGGCACCTTCCTTACATTCCTAGTTATTCGCTTCAACAACTGAAGTAGTTCGAAACTTATGTCATCCAACGCCTACAACCTACTGACACTGTTCCGTAGGTTTTACCGAATTCCCTTCTTACCCAGCCAGCACAAATTACCTTGTGGATGGGTAATTTTTTGGGAAAATTACCCTAAAAATTACCCATTCTCCTGGCGTAGTTTATTAAGACTATCAAGAGCAACGTAACCAACAAAGCGAGACTGTAGACAGAATTTTCAAAGAGTCTGTTACATTTTCTTTCAGCCTTATAGTATGCTGTTTGATGCGCAATTTGTTTAAATGGTGGTCTGAATAAGTAATGTCCGATGGGCGCCACTTCGAAAGATGGGTTATTGGTGGATGGTGTAATGTGTGACCGAAACCAGCAGGCACGCACTAGTTGAATTTGAATTGGCGATGGAGCGTGCTTCTGTGTTGTCGGCGCCGTCTTAGTTTTCGTTCGTGTAAGTCGTGTGCATAGCCTACTGGGCCTTCGGTTCATGCTTGTTTCTTGTTGTTTCCTTTAACAGGATTGTTGTTGGAACCCCCTACTCCGGAACAACGCTGTCCCCTGGTGTCTCCACATTGCCCCAACGTTGGTCCGCAGGCTTAACGGACAACCAGAGTAAAGACAGCCGGCTTGCATGTTACAATGGTAAGTGTGTTGTCCCTTTTCGGCTTCAACTGCGGGTACCTCCGCGTGTATAAACAACTGTGTTAGGTGTTTACGTTTAAAAATAATTTTTATTTGAACTGTAAATTGCTTTATGCTGGCGTAGACGCGTTTGTACTCGTAAATTTAGTAGTTGATTGCGGCAGAATTCAAAAGGGTGTACACATACGTATAAGTATACACACTCTGAGGTTGTAGTGCGTTTATACGACGATATAGAATTTCAGACACACCCGCAAAACTTGTATCACTATGGCTCATGTTATGAATTTTGTACAAGTTTAAGATGGCATAATTGGATTACTGGATATGAACTAGCAAATCTAGGTAGTTTTTTTGGAATGCCTGGGAAGAATACTGTAAGATTACTGTGTTTCGTTTTTGCTCTGTCTCGATTATTTACGAAGATAGGGAATTTCAAACTTTCCCTTGCAACTGTATCTTGTATCTAATTTACAAATTACTCACTCATTAGCCAGACAATGCTAACAAATGTGACAGAAATATTCCAAGTACTTCGCCAGCACTGAATATCCGATTACGGTTGTACATGTTCCAATGCAAATGTATTTCCGCAACAACTGACGTACTTTTTGTTGTTGCGTGAAACGCCTTTCCGTTATTTCGCGTTAACTCAGTGGACTATTATGCTAATGACAATGTACGCAGTAGCTTCCCCTGAGTATAGGCGGCGAATTATGTGTGAAATTAAAGAAAGTTCATATTTTCTTGAAAAAAGAGAAAAAATTGAAATATATAAAATGGGTGATTTGTGGGGTAAATTACCCTATGGGTAATTTTTAGGGTAATTTCGGGTCACTACCCCTAAAATTACCGGGTCAAATTACTGGATAATTTTTAGAAGTTACCTATGTAATTTGAGAGATTTTGCCGTCTGGGTAGCGATCGATCTTATCTGGCAGCAAGGTGTCAAACCAATTTAACAGGATCATTTTTGTAATGAGGCGATTACTACGAACGCCTTAAAATGATCTAACGCGGACTGATATGGAGATGGACAATGGACGCATCCTATAACTCTCCAAATTGCTCATACGATGAACATACTATCGTGAACATTTTCTACGTGACCGTTGAACACGCAGAATTTAACAGCAAGACGAAAAGTACCACAGTAAAAAAGTACTTATATATTTCATGGAAAAATTGATAGAGCCCAAGAAGTAGAAGCAAATAGAAACGATTCTCGTTGAAGTTGAAGGAATCCTCAAATCCAGCATGCTGAACGCGAAATACGAACGAAACAGAACCTGAAAGGAAAAACCAATGAAAGTGGGAACAACAGGGTAAGAAAAAAAGAAAAGTGGAGAAAACAAAAAAAGCAATACTGAAATTTCACAAAAAATATTTCCCGAGAAGAACTAAACCGGGATGTGAACACATAACACGAATCAACAAGACTTGTAACATACATGGCTTCACCACATCAAAAATCAAGTTTATGTGAAACACGCATTGTAGACCCTTACGTGGCACTTACAGTTAGACTATGATTCTGATAAATATCCACTTCACGTCAGTGACTTCGCATTAAATGTTGTCAACATGTGAAGTCAAAATCTGAGGTGCACTTTTACCTGGTAGATGTACCCCCGGTGGTGACAGTAGTTTCGGAGAACTTCGCGCCTCATTTTGATATAATCATTCGTGGTTATCTAAATCTACTTGGTAAACCTGGATAAAAAAAGGTACATCATACGAATTCAGCGGCGCTTTTGTATAGTGGGTTAACTTTGACCAACCTCAACCATGCATCCACGATACACCGTACTTGTTCATGTTTTCTTCTGGCTTCCTCCTCTAGGCTTTTTTCGTCTTCCAGCTCCGGATTGCCCTTTTAATTAATTGACCTTCGCAAATCTAGAGGTTCTCACCTGTTTGCGATTAGTTTCTGAGTATCGGCGTTTCGGCCTCCCACCGTCTCTGTCTTTGGCTCCCTGGAACCACCTCATGATGAAATGTTTAACATTTCCCTCACTCTCTTGGGGATAGTTTCGATCGGATAAAACGGTATCTTTTGAAGAATTAGTACAAAAACGTATTACTTATAATTGCTTTGGAGATGTTAGTGTCCATTGGGTGACACTTTCCGTTCGACCCCAGCCAGTTTATCTTCATCGCTAATGATTTGGCAAACACATAGTTACATACCTTTCGTGTGCACCCGTCAACTGTGCGTCCTCGGTGAACCACTGCGAGGGGGCGGATCTACGAACGAAAAACAATAATCAACAACATCATAACGACTGCCTGCATCTAGCAATGAACTGAAAGTAAAAGTTGACTGCTGACATTCAAGGGAATGCAAGGCTTCAAAACTACGTTTCCTCCTTGATTGGCGAACTGAGGTTAGAAATATTCCACGTATTCAGATTACTGAAAACTATCGTGCACATCGCTTGCGAAATCTTTGTAGACTTCTTCGTTATCCATATCATTGTTCACTTTTAGGAAAATCCCCAAATCCCGCATTGGCAAGTGAAATTTGCCGTGGCTGTAGGAGACGGTTGGTTGCGATTGCGGCGTTGGGCTGCTGTTGATATAGACCATCACATTGCTCATCATGACCTCAAGAGTTACGAGCTTGTCTAATGACTTGTGCAGCAGTTCCTTCAGCTCCCTGTTGTCCGTTCGGAGTTCTGATATCTGTGTTTTCAAGCGGATGTCCTTCGCTGCAGCCAATTAACTTTTCGGCAAACGCAAGTGACGGCCGGGAAGAAACCACCGATACGACTCTGGAGAGTGAAACATTTCTGGGATGCACAAAACATGCATTATGTAAGACAAGTTTACTCTGTATCTGGAATGTTGTTTTGAGGTGATAGCATCGTCCTGTACATAATCCAAGATGTATGTAAATTATTACTAACCTGTTGTCCACGTTAATTTCTTTCAAGGAGGAATGGGCGAACAGCCCACCAGGGGGGGTTAAGATTTGTGTTCTCATCATCAGACGTTGATATTTTGCGTGGCCTCTTGTAAGATGACAAGGGAGGAGATATTAAGATCTGGAAAATGACTTAATTCTTCTTTTACGAATGGGAACCTCCACATCTAGGGCATCAATGGAAGCAAATTCGAACTCCAATTCAGCACGCTGTTCATAACGTCTTGCCTTCTCGTACGAATCTGTTGATATGATGAGAATTTGTCTAAAGCTTACCGGTTTTTTTTGAATCCTTACGGCTAGACGTTGTAAATCTCAGCACAAGGAAGGGTGTGATTTCTCATGTGCCTCATGAATTGTGACGGTCTCAACGAAGGCCAGACACATATTTGTGCTGCGCATCTAAGTGTGGCTGACAACAGACACCTCGTGACTATTAATAAATTCAACGACGTAATACATCCGGAAAGGATACTCTGTTTTCTTCCACAATTACAATCTGAACTATCAGTTCTTCAGATGATTCCAAAAATTGGATACAATTACTATGATTTTATTGAACGAAGTGCAGGAATAATTACAAATTCATCATCATGATATAAACACACGCAATTGCAAACTATGTCCACAATGCGCTTAACACCGGCGACAGTTCACAGTGACCTTGCACGGAAGATATAAAGGACTGAGGAAGAAAATCCGTGATTACAAAACTCGACTACAGATAAACAAAAGATCGACAGTGAACGTCGTGTGACTGGCGGTTATCAATTAAATAGGGTCGTTTATGAATAATAACAGTTATCTGGCTTGCTGCATGACAAAAGTAAGTTGGCCCTGGGCGTGAAAGATTGTTAGTTTGTAGTGCACTTAACCGGCAAGAATGTATCATTTTGTAACACATCTATATCTATCATCTTCGTTGAGATCGAGCGTTCGCATACACGGTTGTGCACCTGTACTTCCGATGACTTCGACCCTTTAATAAGCCGCTTCACTGGAGACAAGAAACTCTCAAACGGAAACGACCGAAACATGTGCCATGGACCGGTTTTTCAACATCGCCACACAAATGAGATTAGCAATGTACCTCATATACAACTTTGTCGTCACCGTAAAAAAAAAGCAAACCGATTAACGAACTTCAATATCAGGTAACGGCCAATGTGAATAAATGACATATGAAGGATGGGAAAGAATGTATATGGATAACAATAGGTTCAGAAAGTTTCCATAACAGTCGTTTCGTAAACACTTTTACAGAACAACCGGTCCCAAATACAGAAGAAATTGCCTGCACTCGGTGGCTTTCCACCTTTCGGGTGAAACAAAAGAACAACATTTTCAGGGAAAGTCCATCGTGAGACACTTGGATATGACGGGCAAGTTGATGTCAATGGTCTTCTGCATACTTGATGAAAGGAGAACATTACGAACGATATCGGATAAACGCCAAATTCTTACCAAACGCCTAACAACTCCCAGGAAAACTAAGTGCATGGGGTCAAGGGGGAATTGTGACACAAAGTCAATAGGAAGTTCAGTTAATGGAGTTAAACCGATGTGATGTTCATCGTCAAGTTGTCTCCGAAAACTGGAATTCGTCCTTAGTTCTCTCACAGATACCGAAAAAGCCATTCTTCTACTTTCATGGTACACCCCTCTTTGTGTGCACTTATCGCAGCCGTGGTAGCCGTTGTGACCTTTGACTTTACGTATCAGGCAACGAGCAGGTGTATCACAGATAATGGACTGTTAGTCCGAGCGCTTCTAGGTAGGCCCCATTCGTCAGAAGGTCTTTGGTCTCTGTGATAAAATCACCAACGTATACGTCTTAAGGCTCCGGACAGCCACCGCCACAGTACGACCCAATCACAAATGGACAGCTAACAAACCGCCGAATAATACGACCAAGTATAGGCCACATCTCAGTGTCTGGATGATCAAAAAGAGGCAGCCCATCGACGTTAACTTGCAAAGTTAGGCGGTCGCCGTCTCTGAGCTGGTGCTTTTCATGTACAATTTGTAGGCAGCTCTGGAGTCCAATGTGCACGTGCGAACCCTTGAGAAGCATCTTCTTTGGGCATGTTCTTGGGATGTTCCGCACAGTTCTTGGATCTAAAGGCAATTCAAGAACTAGCGGCTTCAATAACGTGATAAGCAGCGTCAGATCTGCGGCTGTAAGGGACTTCGCGTGAATGGAGAATAATCTCACTGCATCAGGAATAGATGAAGCTGTTACCGTAGTATCCACTATAACAATTGAATATATTGTCCACAGAACTCACAGGAACCGTACGGATTGCGTATCGCCTTAACGGATGAGGCTGAATGCATGTCCCTCACTACCTGGTCATCTTCGCCATCTTCAGTTTAAAATAAACAACAAAATAAGGGACTACCAGATTTATCTGATGGAATAATTTCATTCTTCAAGGTGACAGGGATAGCAATGGAGGGAACACCCACAAAACTGATGCCAAGTCGTAGACGTTCCCGCCGTATTCGACGCTATACAGTGGTACGACAATAGAGCCTTCGCCCGGAACTCATGGTGCATCAAAAGTTTATTAACCAGATGGCTTCATGGAGTATGAAGATCCAAAAATCAAACATCTATGTGAAAATTAGTCTTCAGGTCAAGTTGTAGCAAGTCTTCACTGAACAATGAAGGTAGGTTATATCGCACAAACATTCAGTGACATGGCATATTGTTATCCAAGATTATCCATAAAACATCACAGAAAACAACTGTGTGAAAACCGACCAAACCAGAGGCACGTGACATGCAAATGACTCAGAACTATCCAACTAGCTTGGGTGAACAAAATTTACCCTCAAATGGCAACCATCTATTCCGTAGTCAAATATCTACCTATTGCAGTGAAAAATGCCATTCTTAGATTATTCGTAATCGTTGTTCAACCGCAAAAGAAGTCCCATGATAACGTGCCATTCATCAAAGTTTCTCATCTTTGGTTGGTCAGTGAAAGAGAAAAGACAGGCCAACACCTGGCCCACTCTCGTCTTACTTAGCCGAGTCGGCCGCGTGTTTACTGGGCGTATATCCGTTGTGAACTGAGAAATGTAATCCAACTGTTGAATTTCCCTCGGAGAACAACGGTCGGGCTTGGTGTTAAAAGAATAAATAAGCGGTTTGTGATCGGTAAAAACATTGAAAGTACGACCTTCCAGATAATGTCGAAAGTGTTTAATGGTTGGGTAAATGGCCAGTAACTCACGGCCAAAGTTACTGTAACGCGTTTGCGCTGGTTGGAGTTTTCGGGAGAAATACGACAAAGGTTGAATTTTATCATTCACTTTTTGTTGCAAGACAGTGCTAAAAGCCGACTGAGACGCGTCAGTCTTCAAGATTAGCGGCGAGTGTTTATCTGCCCTCGAATGCATTAATATGGCAGCTTAGGACAAAGCTTCTTTGGCTGCAACGAACGTAGTACTAGCTTCAGGAGACAAAACGAAGTGTTTGGGATTAGCTTTTAAAATGTCCGTAAGGTGTTTTAACAGTTTCGAACACCGTGGAATAAAGCGACAATAATACTCCCCAATGCCTAGGAGGCGTCGGAGACTTTTCGGGGACTGTGACTGTGGGTAGACTTTAACAGTACTACTTTTCTCTGGTAAAGGTCGGATACCGTCACTGTCAATTGGATGTCCAAGAAAATCGATGGAGATAACTCCGAAGATGCATTTCATGGTGTTTAGTGTCACACCGTATTGAGCAAAACGTTCCAACAACTTTTGAAGATTTGACTCGTGCTGTCGGGCATCTTTGCTTGCGACTAAGACGTCGCCAATATATACATACACAGAACCGAGACCACGAAGCGCTTGGTCCATAAACCTTTGGAAAGTTTGTGCAGCGTCCCGTAAGCTAAATGGCATGCGGACGAATTAAGAGTCCAAAGGAAGTAGTAATTGCTGTCTTCGGGACATCCTCCGGGGCGACGGGAATCTGATGGTAAGCTCGAACCAAATCTATCTTGGAGAGGATAGTCTTCCCGCCCAACTAAATTGATAAGTCGTGGATGTGAGGGATGGGGTATCGATCTGGAACAGTGACGTTGTTAAGGGCACGATACTCACCGCTAGGACGCCAGTCACCTGTCAGTTTTTTCGGAATCATGTGAAGAGGTGAGATCCATGGGCTATTTGAGGGCTGGATAACGCCAAGTCGTAAGAGGTGTTCAAATTCTGCCTTGGCCACTTTGAGTTTGTATGGTAGCAAACGTCTGGGGCGTGTAAAGGTAGGTGGACCTATTGTGACGTTGTGATGGAAAACATCGTGTTTAGGCGGTGACGTTAGATTAGACGGACTGATAAGTTGTGGAAATTGATGAATGATGGCTACAAAGCCATTATCTGGTAAGACAGATCGCAGTCCACTCGAGTTGACTGATGTGGCCTTGTCTTGGGCGCATATGGTGGTCATGCTGTCGATCAATTTCCTAATACCAACGTCTACTATGAGTTCAAAGCATGATAGGAAATCAACGCCAATTATCGGGTGTTATACATTTGCCACCGTAAATCTGCAGGGAGTCTGTCGCCTAAGGCCGAGATCCGGCCTGAGTAGCTTCTCACCATATGTTGGAATCGTCAAACAATTAGCAGTTTGTAGTTTGTACGATACTGGTTGAAGATTGTGCTTGTCATCTTTCTGTGGAATAACGCTAACCACTGCGCCTGTATCACTGAGAAAATTCAGCGCAGTTGAACGGTCGAACACGTAGAATAGGCGACAGTTTGAGGAGCCATGAACAGCCGTCGCCACTACTGTCCGGTCTCAGCGTTTCCTGAGTGGGAAGTATCCTGAGCAAAACTGCATGGCCTGGTACAACGGATCGCCTTAGAACCAAATCGACGGTGATCATAACACACGTCCTGGTCAACTCGTCGTATGCGTGAATGGCTATGGGATTGACAGCGATATGAAGGGCCCCTCGATTGCGTTGTCAGTTGTTTAGTGATTGCACTAAACTGTATGGTTATGTCGGAGAGTTGCTGATTCAGCGCGTCTAGTACGGCTTGCCAGGTATGGCTCGACGACACTTCTGGTAAGTATACATGGGATACCGTCCGACTTTGATAACTCTCTTATACCTGGTCAGTCAGGGTGCGTTTGGTCGGTAGACCGTGAGTATCTCTGTTATCTTTCAGTTAAAAAATATTTTGTAGCTATTGGAGTTTCTGAACTTTTGTGACATGTTGCAGTTTCCAAAATCTTAGAATTCTGTTTCCCCGATATTTCTTTGTTTCAATCTTCCGAAGACGTGAGAAAGAAATTTGCGGTAGTTCAATGGCGCAGGAAATAGTGGAAAAATAACACAGAGTCGCATTCTAGGTTATTTCGGAGAACCGGAGGTGAAATGTAATGGAAATCGATGTCATAGACGTGGAAACACATGCTTTTATTTGAATGTGGACGTGATTGTGCAGGAAAGCGTGATTATAGTTTCCAACTGTTGTTGAAACATGAATACTAAACTTATTATAAAATTACAAACGTGAGGAACGCTTATAAAGCTAATTCAACGTAGAACAATACAAAAACCTGGTTAAGTAAGTCGTGTTTTATCAGTTATATTCGCCAAGCTTTACCATTCGTTGGTGTAGCGTTTTGTACAACATTTTATATTGCATAATTCTCATTGTTTTTCACATTTTTCACCTTCTTGAAATTCACATGTACACTCGTTTGAATCATGTGAGTTGATTCAATTAACAATACAAAAATTGACTTCCAAGGTCGCGAGCCCTGTGTTCTCTCTCTGCGTTCAGTGTCGCGTGCGTTCGGATTGTTGGGAGGTTTAACGGCTAACGGAATCCGCATTTATTTCCACACATTTCCAAACTCATCGACCGTCGGGATTATCTTCATTGTGACCTTTAAAGTTACCTGGGAACTATATGACGGTTCTTATCGACTGGATACTTCATTCAGTGTGGTAGAGCTCTAAACGACGCACCTTCACGAACTACTGTGAGTCGGTTGTTTCCATTTTTTATCGCTTTTTGATTTCGTGTTCACCTCTGAATCGTATATAGCGTTTTGATCCACTACATAAATTGGTGAGCCCATAATTTTTTTTCATTTTGCTTATTGTACACATATACCTTTTTTAAATTCCGTTACCACTAAGCTCAGAACTCCCAGTGTTTTCCAATGATTTCTGATTTCGACGCTAGTTTATTTTCCAAAAACGCTAGGAATATTAAATTACCTGCGTTTGGTATTTTCAACCCCCGCGTTTGGCTCACTCAAGTAGAGGCATTTTTCCGTTTTCGTAAGATTACTTCCCAGGCCACCATGTTCTCTTTCGTGGCCACACTGTTGCCCACTGACATCGCCTCCGAAGTAATTGATATACTCGACCCCATGCCAGACGAATCTCCATATGATAATCTGAAGGCCGCGGTTGTAAAGCTTACCACGGCTTCAGACGAGGCCAAGTTGCAACAGTTGCTTTCTGGTGTCGAGTTAGGGGATAGCACCCCTCCTCAGTTACTCCGCCACATGAGATCTCTGGTCGGCGATAACAACATAGGCGATCCCATCCTCAGGCAACTATGGACCAAATGCCTCCCACTCAATACCACCGTTATTTTGTCCGTACAAGATCTTGACACTTCATTAGAAAAGTTAGCAGGAACGGCAGACAAGGTCCATGAATGTTTCTTCAAACGTTCCATCAGCCATGTGCGTGACCCCTCCCCT
>JTDE01001943.1:36626-48178 GCA_014338405.1 Paragonimus skrjabini miyazakii | reverse complement strand
ATGATATGCACTACTGACGAGCTCTAATGAGAGCGAAACTCGAGTCTAGTGCTTCTTTTCGAAAGGGGCCGACTGGAAAGTCTGTGGGAATGCTACAGCTGCAATCAGTTATGGGTGATGTTCAATCTATATGAAACTGAAAACAGTGTAAATATTTGTCAATTTTATCTTCGAAGACTAGTATTCTAAAGCCATAATGCAGTCTAATGGAGCTATGGTTTGTTTTCACTCTGTTGTTGTGGATAGACACAGTCCACTTTTGATTGCCAGTTTGCACTGGCTACGACCACGATGACTCAAAACGGCGCTGTAATGCTTCTAGCTGCTCATCTTCAATCACAACTACAAACTCCCTCGTTACAAGCGACGCTCTTAGAACCGGTGGCCCACCGCATAACAGCATTGTCTCGTAGCGCAAAAGGTAGGCAGTTCGATCCGTCAATTGGACTACCTCTGCCTAATGAGTACAAATAACAACGGACCGGTCGTGGAGTGTCGGTTTCATAGTGAGCGTTAGAAATAAATGTAAATACACTGTGGTTTTGTCTTCGATTTCTTCTTGCTCCATACAAGGAAGTTTTTTTCCACAATGTAAGTCACTTCATCCTAATTACTGAGTTGAGCAAGACTGGGCGCCTTTTCTCGTTTACTTACAACTTTTGAATCGATAAGCAAAACGTAAGGTTAACTATCAGTGGTAAGGACGCTGTGTGAAATAAACAGAGCAACACCCTTCTCATTCAGATAATCATTTCAACCAGTCAATTTTAAAAAGAAACACTAACCTCGGAGTTCGATATTATTGGAGTTTATCATTAAGTGCACACTCTTGAAAGCACAGGAATTCGAACTTCAGCCGAGGTTCTTATGAGACAATCATATTAACCACTGCGTCTTTTACATGATCAAGTAATCAGCTCTAAACCATCGGTCACAGTGCAAGAAATTTTCAAGTTATTCCATCACCCCGAAGAGAGGTGTACCAAAAAACCGTTATTTTCAAATGATAATCTTACTATTGGTAATCCTAGTCTATCGGAATGCTACCGGTGAGATCATATGTGAATAAGTCCACTCAGTTGCTTATCAATACTGAGTGCATTGGCCAGCATGCTTAGTGCTTCACGTGGGTTCATAGTGTAGAGAAGTGCTAATTATAAGGCCTGGATTGGAGTCAGCAATGTGGCCATTGTGTCTTCTCTTGAGGTGATCTGGAAACCCCAGCACTGACCGATGTCAGGCGAATATGAACGGGTCCTTAGATGCGATTCAGTCGCGTTTAGTACGAAGTGAATGACGCAGTGACCAACACGGTTACTTCTTAGGAAAGTAGGTCGAAACCCAACTTCTAGTGACAGCAAAGTTATGCACTGGTGAGGAATTCTGTCAGTAACAAAATTCGGGTAGTTTTTTAAAGGAATCGGCCGGAACTTCCATCTAAATGTGGGGGCTGCCGCTAACTGAGTGCGGTATTAATCACACAAAAGAAGAAGTGAAAATGATGGCACATCTGTAATTTATGGGCAAATTCTGAATTATTGATAGCCTACAGATTATAAGATGCACATCTCCTGATTCTCGTATGGAAGAAGCGTACACCTTGCAAAAATGTTGGTTTTCGGGGAACGTCGTCAACGCTATATGCCCAGAGCATTTTCATCCTGTTTAGTTTGCTAGATTACCGTTTCTTCTGTCGTTAACCCACTCAACTGTACATATGGAGTTATCCGTTTATAGTCTGCCAGCTCGCCACGTAACCATCGCTGGGTACACTTTCCGAACCTGAGCAGTAACACCCGAAAGCACTGTGGATTTGTGATAGTCTGATCGATAAGAAATCCCTTTGGGGTTCAACTTGCTGATTTGTTGTGTTTGATATGACAACCTGGTATTCAAGCTGAGTATTGTAGCATCGAGGTACATTGTAAACGTAACAGATCTGGGTTCGTATTAAATAATATTTTTTCGTAATCATGCAACACCATATACTAGTTCATATAATTCATCTTTACATTGACTGAAGAAAACCTTTGAGTAAGTTCATAGTCAATGGAAAGCGGTCCGCAATCAACATACGAGTAAAACCTCATTAAAGATTCAGTTTGGCAAAAAATATCGCGAACTTCTGCAGGCCTATCTGATGGATAGAAATAACGTAGTATTTTACCAAATTTCCTGATACAACCAAACGAAAAGACGGTGAATCTGTATGTTGTTATTCGATGTGTAATTATAAAATCTTCGGTGGTTTCCTCTAAGTTTGCACTGGCTCCAATCATTCGGATGAATTTTGGAACTGCTACTTTGTTTCCTAACACATGTTTACTTACAGTTACCTCACGCGGTCTGGTTTGTTTGAACGCAACAGGCTAATTGTACAGAACAGTGAACTAACGAAAATAGGATTGAACCAAACTTCGGACCTGTCATCGATTCGATTGAAGTTTGGTTACTGATGGGTGACGATGAGGAGATTTAGGTTAGTTTGTGAGAAGACTGACTTGAAACAGAATGTTTAGAGGCGGTGGTAGGCAATTTACGACAAAACGAAGTTGTCAATTTGCCCATATGGTTTATGAAAGATTCAGACAAGTTGCAGCGGGCGAATCAAAATTAAACAAATGATTTTAAACCGTAATTTTTTATTGCGCACTGAGTTTATGCTCTGGCGGTCTGACTTATCCCAGTCTGACTCATCCCAGGTTCAAGTTTGCATCAGCAGGGTCTAACAGGGCCTGCAATGATAACTTTACGACAACGCATGAAGCTCGCCTTCAAAAACTACAACTTCATAAGGACAGTGTGAACGGGGTTCAAGTAGGCGGCTTTCATGCCTTATGCACTAGACCGCCCGTTCTATGAGCATCATTTACGACGAGCTAACAAGCATACGAAGAAAATTTCAACTGATAGAGCGCAATCCGATCTACGGGATATACTTCAAGTCTGGTATTATAAAATATGTCTGACGATTTGACAAACGCACTGATTTCTGAGTCTAGCTAACGAGCCGTCTATTTTGTAGCACACGAGTTTCGACCGCCAATGGCTAGGCGTGAACCATACAATCGGTTCATCCAGACCTTGGAATGTAGACTTTGATTTTGACGACCATTACTATTTTCGGAAGTTGTTAGACCGTTCCGACTGTTCAATCCGGGCACTTTCTTCCGACATTCACATCTATCCTGCATTAAAACAAGACGTACAGTAGATCAACAATTTCCGTTCACTCTTTCACCAGCAAAATTACCACGTTTCGTCACAGTGTTTTAAGACCGGTACTATGAATGTGTTTACGGAGAATCAACCAGGCAGAAAGTAAAATTATTTAATAAGAGAAACCTGCGGGGTGTATATCGTCGATAAAAGACAGTTTTCACGTTAGATCACCTCACCTAAGTGCAATCAGGCTTCATAAGCTGCCCCATGAAAATGATCACTCTCGCAATGATTAGGGTGAACATAATCAGCTTACAACGGTTATAATCACAAGGATTCCATGTCAAGCTGATTGTAAACTTCTCTAAGGTAAACGGTGGAGTTAAGTAGCGCACTAACAGTTGATTTGCCCGCCCAGATATAGGTTTAATATTTCGTTTACTCCGAGGCAATGTTAATCAATACTCGCCGTTCGGTCCTGTGTGTGCATAAACTAGTGACTCACGCGGTTTTTCTGCCCTGGAACAGATATCAGTCCTTGTTTTATGTAAACCCAACCGTTGATTGTTTCCATTGTTGTTGCTATCCGCATGTCCTATATATTCCAATGTTTTACATTCATGACTGAAGAGAGTAAACAAAATGTTCACATCTTGCGACGTATGTCTTCTATCGTTACTAGTGAACTGGGTCAAGGGAACTCAGTGTTGTAAATAGGTTTAATAGTCGGAACTTCTAATACGATTTTCGATCTCTTCTCGACATCAATGCAGTGTTTGGTTCATAAAACACAGTAGAACAACTATCGCGATTGATATCTAACATTCCTCTCTGATTAAGATTAAATGATTTCATTTTCGTGTTAAGCGACCTTTCGCATCGTTGGTTGTTTCTCTTGGTGAATTGATCGAGGACAGAAGACCTACTGGAATCAAGCATAGCCCAGTTTTTTCGCACATATATATCTAGAATAGGTTGTCTGTGTTCGCCTGCCTAGAGAACTATTTCGCATTGGGGGAATTGATTCCCTGAAGCACAAACGTGAATATGTTGTGTATAAAACGCGAATCGTCGAATCATGAAGGCTCCTCAATTCGGCATCATTAAAGTGAAGGATAGCAGGGTAATGTGCCTGACATCAGCTTCGTTGTAGGAGAGATGTAATATAGTTGGGGCCTCATTTTGAAGCAGCTTCTTCACGCTAGGATATCCACAAAAATGTGGAACCATAAGCCCATGACTTCAGTGCAGTCTTTACATGAGAAGGCCTTTATTGGTCTGGTCTTCAGCTTCATACTTCACTCAGTATACTCGGTATACAAAGGTTCCGAACCACTTTTCTTGTTTTCTATCAAGGTAAACTACATCCGAGCAACACTACTGGTATGGCAATGTCCAATACAATATGCGTGGGTAATCTTCTGCCTGACAATAGCATAACTATGTATACGGACCGTTTGAAGTTCGAATGTGATTCTATCAAGGCAAACCACGTCCGAGCAACAATACATAACCTCTTCGGAACATCTGAGGCATAAGTGATTTGATTTCTACTTTAACTCCCATCAACTGCTCCTTACAGTTGCGGTTAATTTTCTTCGGTTCGCAGCTTCGTGTTATCACCAGAACAAACTGGTTATATTGTTGTGACCGCAAAAGACGCTTGGTCTGGGAGGTGGTCTATTGTACGAAATCCCTTAAAAATTATGTGGAAACAGAACAACGAATAAATACACTCATTCGCATGACTGACGTGTACCCGAAGCAGTTGGTCAGCAGTGCACCGTCATTCGCCTCAGTGACACGCCTCTTGTAACACACACACGGTCCTAACAGTCAGTTCTGGTCCGTCGTCTTCCTGGCGTTGAGAGCGGCTCTCTTGTTCCTGAATGTAGGCACTATACTACTCATAAACGAAAGTGCATGTTATATGCTACTATAGTTCGTTACAGGAGAGCACAGCTACACATTTCGATGTTAAAATTGACTCGCTGTAGACCAGTGAGTGATACGTGCTCGGAGAACAATAGGAAGACAATTATAACAAAATGGGTAATGGGCGACAGAGAGGAGAGTGGGAGCAAGATAAATAAACATAATCCTCTATGAAAGAGTGAAGGGAGTAGTGTGTCATGATGTCAAACAGGCATATTGTACCGAAAAGGCGTCCAATAAAGCACAATCTTTATTGTCCAACACGCTAGTTCACATGCTACGCGCGCGCTCGCGTTTATGAGTCAGCATTCGAGTCCACAACACCCCCAGGTTTCCGTTCACGCGTCGTGTGCACTTCTGCCCGGTTTAGGTGTGTGATCGACGCCGTCTATCGGGGGATTTTCCGCCTACCATTCTTCGTCCATTGGTCCGATTCCGTTGAGCGATTGCTCGTCCGGTCGCTCGTGTTGTTCTCCATCTATCCACAATGGGCTTCGATCGTATTCCACGGTGGTGTCGAGATATTCCCTCTAGTGTTGGAATAATCACCTCCGATTTGGTCGTCCATCCTATTTTGCGTGCCATGTCTCGCCCGTTGGTCCGATCCGATCGAGCGATGACTCATCCGATTGCTCCTGTTGTCCGCCATCCGATCGTTGAGGGTTTGTGGACGTGCCTGCCTTCCGCGTTGAAGTACTACGCCGAGTGTCTGAATACTCGCACCTTCGGCCTGGCAATCCACCACAATATGACTGATAGTATCCTAAACGTCCGCTCCGCTCACTAAAACACGTGCATATGGCCTAAATAAATCTCTGGTGCACTACCAAATTGTAAACGCGCGCGACGCAACTTTCAATTCAAATTTCCAGAAAGTACGGGAAACATACATACTCGATTGCTCAGCAGACCGACTTTAATTACCACTGTTCGATGGGATGTGCACATCCAATACCTTCATACCCTATGGATAGCTGCAGTACACCACCACTGAATTTACTTGTATGTGAAACGTCCACTGTTTGTGCAACCTTGTGTGTAGCCCACCGGATGATCGCAATGGTTTCATTGATCGTCTTAATTGTTCCGCAAAAAAAAAAACATTTCGTTGATCAGCTTTATGCGCCCTACCAAATTGAATGGAATATTTCCCTCAACAAGCAGGTAATAAATCGTGATAATCATAATCAGTCTAAGAATTCAGTAAAAAATAATCTCACAAAGAAAGAAAACGTAGTTATTAGCAACGTCGAGTCGGTCTTTTTCACATCGCTTGTGAGATGACCTAAGAAACCGAATGTCAAAGAGAGAGTTGAAGGTAAACGAGGTACACGATGATCTTCGTCTGACTTGAAGAACTAACGATCCACATCCGACTAGCTGGTTGTGGATAGCGCAGGCAGGTGCGTGTGCGTATTTCCAGTCAAGTCGCTCTGCCCCATCGCCCCAATGTTTGGGCCACCGTGGTCCACGATCGATAGCACCTAGTTGCTGACACATGCCTGAGAAACAACACTGGACTGGGAACCAGTATGCATCGATGAGTGCAAATAGGTGAAGTAAGAATACGATATTTACCTAACGGTCGCGTTATCGTGATAATCTTTTCATCAAACGCTGAATAATTAAAAACTGCATTCAGGAACGAAACAGCTTTACAAATTACCGGACAGTCGTCGCGCGGCGTGGTCCTGGCGAAAGATTATGCTCTAACCAGATCACACTCCTGGAACGCAAGTGAGAGGACGACGTGTCGGTAATCTGACAACTGAACTGGTTTTTGCTCGCGAAAATTCTCATTGAATAATGGAAGAGAAAACGTGACGAACAATTGTTTTCGATAATTCATCGAAAATCAAAGACAGTGTGTACACATGATCTGTGGTGAAAATGTGGCTGGAATCACTAGGGAGTTTAATACAAAGCATGTGGGTACGTGACCGGTTTGAGAGCTGATGAGGAAGTTTGTTGCAACAGGCAGTGTTCATGACCTGGGCACGATTTGTTGGAATAGGGATCATTGGACCCTTCATTTTTGCTAAAAATGTTACAGGCAGAGTCTTCAATCGCATAATCCTTTACAAATCAAGGCATTCTTGTTTTCAAATCCAGCAGCAGAATGCTGTAACAGGGCTAGAACAACTGAGAGTACCTGACTATGTTTGGTTTCAACAGGATGGCGCAGAACCACATTATACACGATGTGTACGAGGATATCTGGATGAAACGTTCGGGTGACGATGGATCGGTCGCCATGGACTAAAGGAGTGGCCCCCAAGGTCGTCGGATATTATTCCACCGAAACTTTTTCTTTTGGGCTACCTCAAACACCAACAGTTGGGTCAAACCACGTGGTGGTCAAGCAACAACGTGGTCACGAAATATGAAGACCCTGACTGCTCCATTGAGCAAAGTGGGTATGTGTCGCCTGCCTGGATGGGGTCCTCGTGATCACTCAAACCGCTGGTTAGAGACGCTATCCGAGATGGCGATGTGTCGCAGTCAATGGCGGACCTGTGTCCATACCATTTCTAATTCTTCCTGTTAGCCTTCTCTCATTAATTCTCAGCCTCCTCAGTAACTTTTTCTTCCAGGATATTCTACGTCACTATTGAGGTGAACGGCGGCCCGAGCCACAGTACCATTTGGTCAGGCTCATGGCTGTTATGATGATGATGAAATATAATACGATGTTTGAGCCTACCCCATAACATGTGCTGTCATCATACCTGAGGAAAATGTCTTTGTGTAAGAAAAACCGCGGCTAACATTATGAACACCTATGAATTCATGGTTTATAAATTGATGGCTTCTTTTTTTCTTATCTTTGCGTGACGGTAATGTTGGTCTATCAGTAGAACAGCACATCTTCAGCGACAGTTAGCGGATTCGCATATTTTGTAGATTACCATCTCAGTACGGTGCAGTGAGATAATATAGACTAGATACTTTAGCGCACAACTCATTTAGTCGTTACTAATAGACACGCGTTAACCAGATGTAGTATATAAAGATTGCGTTGGGAATGGAGAATGAATAGTTATTGCACGAAATGTACAAATGTTCTATCATAATACCGTAAACGGCACCGACAAGCGTGCATCAAGAACGTATGATCAGTTTTGTTAATGGTGTCCAGTGATATCCAAGCACTGTATATGATTCATCTGAAAAATTTGAGAAATGATTTCAGCATCGATGGTTGTTTCCCTAAAACGACGGATAGTTTGCGAACCATCTGTGTAATCTGATAGTCCCTGTTACTCCAACAGTGGTACAACATTCTGCTGCATTAGAACGATCATTTGTTGATGTACGCGATCGACCACTTCTTTTCACGTCATGAACACTGTCCGTTGCAACAAACTTCCTCATCAGCTCTCAAACCGGTCACGTACCCACATGCTTTGTATTAAACTCCCTAGTGATTCCAGCCACATTTTCACCACAGATCATGTGTACACACTGTCTTTGATTTTCGATGAATTATCGAAAACAATTGTTCGTCACGTTTTCTCTTCCATTATTCAATGAGAATTTTCGCGAGCAAAAACCAGTTCAGTTGTCAGATTACCGACACGTCGTCCTCTCACTTGCGTTCCAGGAGTGTGATCTGGTTAGAGCATAATCTTTCGCCAGGACCACGCCGCGCGACGACTGTCCGGTAATTTGTAAAGCTGTTTCGTTCCTGAATGCAGTTTTTAATTATTCAGCGTTTGATGAAAAGATTATCACGATAACGCGACCGTTAGGTAAATATCGTATTCTTACTTCACCTATTTGCACTCATCGATGCATACTGGTTCCCAGTCCAGTGTTGTTTCTCAGGCATGTGTCAGCAACTAGGTGCTATCGATCGTGGACCACGGTGGCCAAAACATTGGGGCGATGGGGCAGAGCGACTTGACTGGAAATACGCGCACGCACCTGCCTGCGCTATCCACAGCCAGCTAGTCTGGCTGTCGTTTCAGCGGTGTGTTGTGCCCATTCCCTCACCCGACTCGATAAGCAGTCCTGTCCGTTGATGTGGGCTTCGATGAGAGTAGGAAAAATGCAAATATTTAGACACACACGTTTGGGCCATGAATGCTCATTAGGGTAAACCCCTTGGTTCATATTCGTGATTTTAGTCCCAGGTCCATAATTTTGGGACGAACTGTATGCTCCTAGCAAACCGCTGCGACATAGCAATTCGTAAAGGACACAAGCATAAGTTAGGAAACCCTCTCCGCTAGGCACATGTAAACCGAGTGTAACAAATGACGAGGAAACCCCCGTCGGGTAATTTGAACGTTTTTTGACAGGACTTTCAATACGCCCACCCTATTTCTGTCTACCCGAGTTTCGGTCTAGTGCCGTTTGAGTAGTTTGTCCATACGATGTACGACGTAATAATGCTTATGATTTTCAATCATCTAACATCAGGTAACCAAAAGCAAAGTATCTACCAGCACAGGGCACAATGGGTCCTGACTGCACGTTTAGGTTTGAGCAGCGCCACAACGTTCGGCGCTCATATTACCTGATAAGTCACACAGCGGCAAAACATCCTACGGAGGAAATGCTGGAAACTGTCTTTTACAGGTGTAGTTTCTCAAGTTTGATAAGGAGTAGGCAATCAAGAAATATGAACCAGTAGAAAGCAGACAGCATAGGACACTTAAAAATAAAAGCGTGTGTTATGATGCGAATAGGAAACTAAAGCACGGGCACAAAAAGGACTGTAACTTATTAGATTTCCCCTGGGGACAGCTGTGACTAACTGACTGTGACCCTACCACACCAGAGACGAGCAATTCTAATTTAAGGAAACGAAAAATATGTTTGGTCATTTCAACAAAGTGATATGCGCATACGCGGCATCAAAACAAAGACACAATCTGTATGTACACACATCCGACGGTGTGTTTCATAATAAGCACCAAACAAAAGACTGAACGATAATGGCTAAAGATAGGGTGAGCAGCACTTTGCGAGAATAATCAGCCACAAAAGACGACAGAACGATTTCAATAAACAACAAACCTGCCTGTACAGGTCTTAATTTGAGCTTAAAGCACTGACGACTGAGCGATAAGCTGCATGCAACTTGGTCGGAGAAAAAGTGCAAACAACATTCAAAGATCCATGAGGCTGTTTCCATCCGGTAGACTATACACTAGAGTAGGGAGTGTATGGGGAAGAAAAACTAGGAAGAGAGACGAGGACAGAATTAACGACGGCTTGTATATATGACAGGGACAAGTTGGTGGTCTACACAAAAAGAAATACCGCACATGCATTGGTTGAAATGATCCCAAGACACAACGGAAAGGGTAGAGCTAAAGGCGCAATGGGAAAATGGGATCGAGAACTGAAGAAGTCACAGCCAGAATGTTTTGTTCACTAAACAAGAAAAACTGAGACCGAAGCATCACTAACAGCTGCCACATTGTTTACCACAGCCCTTTCCAGGGATGGGCCAATAACCTGGAAAAGAGGTCATTCTAGCGCAATTCAGTCGTTTTGACTGCGATGGGTGTCAGATTCAGGAACATCCGGTCTCTCAGAAGTTGCCGGTAGCGATGAGGTTGAAGAACTTGAACAGGAAGAGGCAGAAGAAGACAAAGGCTCAAAGTCTAAATTTGTCTGACAACCTGACAGTGAAGTGGGCAAATGCAATGCAGATAATTTGGCCAAACTTCGATAAGATCCAAGCCAATCTTCCATCATACGATCGATCAACGGATGGCGAGGATGAAGTCGTAATCGAGCCAGAGGAAGACCACGTCTGGTGGATACAACATCTAACCAATCGCGAAGAAGCGTCTGTGATGTATTTGCCTGTAAGGAGAACGGTAACACATAGATGCACATCATAGATAAACAAAACTGTAACGGACGTTCTGAAAACTCGCTTCATGACGAGAGCAACACTGACTGTAGGTATCGATCATACACACTGCTGTTTATGACCAAGCCACATTTTAGTCTACAGTCTACGACACGCACGATGTGCATAGTTTATTCACACCAGAAAAAGCCCACACACTGCGTTAGGAAAACATCTACGAGCCTGAAACGATCAACAGTTCTACAAGACTACCGATCGACTTTGTTGGAGTGACCGCGATCAACAATTCTGAAATGAGTACGACGACCAGAAACACAAGATCTACATGGTGGTTTGCAACTGTTCTGTATGAACGAGGGCGAACACACCAATCCACTAGTTTTGTCGAGATCCGTCGGTTGGATCCATACGTAAACTGCCTCTAATCCCAGCAGTCCACTTGTTTCTTTGAGAATCATAACACACGATACATATGATGTGAGGAAGTATAGTCGTCATCTGACATATGCACGATTGTTATTCGTGACACAACGCGTGCATACCTAAAAAATACTTTGCAGTCCATTTGGTAACGGTAAGTATTTTGCTACTACCAACATGCGATCAACAAAATGTGCACATG
>JTDE01001942.1:111531-123597 GCA_014338405.1 Paragonimus skrjabini miyazakii | reverse complement strand
TCTGTGGGAGTTCCTCAAGGGGTCAGTGCTTGGTCCTCTGTTATTTCTTATCTATATAAATGACCTTCCGGAAAATATTTCCAGCAACGCCCTCCTATATGCAGATGACCTAAAAATCTGGAATGCCACTGATCCCAGTGCGCTACAGATTGATCTTGACGCGATTAAGCGTTGGTCGGACGATTGGTGTCTCCCACTAAATGACAGTAAGTGCGCACATATGTCACTCGCTGGAGATTCTGGCAGTGCCTTCGTGATTTATAGTGCACTCGGCACAGTAGATATCATGAAAATCGATCTGAAGAAAGATCCGGGCATCTGGCTTTCGTCTAACTTATCCTTTGCGCATTACCACGAGATGGCAGCGAAAAAAGGTTTTGCCACGCTCAGGATGATTAAACGCACTTTCTCCCGCATAGACAAGAAAGCGATCCAAACGCTTTACGGGATTTATATAAGGCCGCTCCTCGAGTATGCTAATCAGGTCGTTTATACCGGCCTGAAGAAAGACATATTAGGCATTGAGCGTGTCCAGCGTGTGGCTACCAAACTAGTCACAGGCATGAAAAACGTCGCGTACGAGTCTCGACTTGAAATTCTTGATCTTTATCCACTTGAATTTCGACGGCTCCGCGGTGGTTAAATTTTCACACACTTCCTCTTTAGAGTAGGCCTCGTTGGTCAGTTCTTCACTGTAGCGAATGACGACGGTCGACGAGGACATAACATGAAGCTTTTCAAACTTTGCCCTTGGACCTTTCTTAGACAGCAGGTTTTCCCTACAGGGTTGTTAACTTCTGGAACAGTCTGCCTGCTGAGGTCGTCAGTAGCGCTTCTAGCGTTCGCTTTAAAACATTACTTGACTCTCATTTTCCAAAATTTCCTTTATGCCAGTAATCTTAGTTTGTTTTTTGATATTTACTGTAACTCCCAAGAGCGGTGCTACAACCTGTTTTCACTGAATGCCTTTCAGATCAACAGACGCCCGCTTGACATTGAACAAGAAAAACCGACTGGATCCGGGACCATTGGGCCTCTGCCTCAAACCCGTGTATCAATCGCTGAATCCGTCAATTGGTTGAGGCATATCGGAAGGCATATTGGAAGGACAAAGTGAATCGACTGTGTCGCACTTCATGAACATATGTGTTTGCCTCTATTATGATCACCATGGGGCTTTCCTGAGAGGAACCCTGTCGTTGGCAGTTTTCAACACTTCCGCCGTCGTGGCTACTTACTCCCATGGGATGGATCACCTGCAGGTGATCCATCCCATCCAACCGGCATACGTTAAAAGGTCGTTGATTGTCTCTGGTTCTCTCCTCTCGCATCATTTTTTGTTTGTCCTTCTATTTTACTAAATTCCGTAATCTTTCCATAGACGCGTACAGGTGTGATGTAATTTTTTTTGTTTCGTATGTCTGGGGTTTTGCTGACTGGGTTTTGCATTGTCAGGTTGTCCAATTTGGCAGAACAAATTTTCACGATGTATCTGGTGCGTCAGTGTTTGGATA
This sequence comes from Paragonimus skrjabini miyazakii, assembly GCA_014338405.1. Lineage (NCBI taxonomy): Eukaryota > Metazoa > Platyhelminthes > Trematoda > Plagiorchiida > Troglotrematidae > Paragonimus > Paragonimus skrjabini miyazakii. The sequence continues at coordinate 122,083 of JTDE01001942.1, read as the reverse complement.
TTTCCACCTTGCATGTTACTCTAAACAGTATATTGAGGCGCGTGATTAATATTCTTAGTGCACCACAAATAATCAAGTGAAGCATGGTTCTAAAAATATAAGACTGGTTTTGTCCACCAACTTTCTGGTGAAGTACCCATTATCATACACCCAAGGTTTCCGCAGCCTTATGTTAGCGCGGATCGGAAGCCGCAATGAGAAGGCGGTGAATCTGCAAACAAACTTTATTTATTGATTTACTCATTGTTCACAAGCAGAATTCAACGCAACAAATAATAGCGCTAGGGCGTTGGACGTGAGAGAACCTTAAGCACAACCGCACGACAGCCGCCAGAGAGGACGAATGTTGACGAAAACTCCATTCGACCTTCAGTATTCAAACAAGAATCAGAATGGCTGGGCGACGTCCCAAATGACGATAGCTAAGGCATTGCTATCCTAGTGAATGTAGTCTATAGTAGTAGAGATGTCGCGGATTTATTGCACAGTTACGAGCAAAACTGAGATACTTACGCCAACACATTAACTTTGATGTTAGTAGTTTGTAATAAATTTACACTCACAAGGTAAAGTGAACAGGCTCGGTGGTACCGGTAAGGCAACTCTCACGTCGAAAGGAGTTTGGGAGTTTGGGAGGTCAAAGGTCATCTCACTACACCATCGAGCTTCTGAGCCTTTAAACGCATTTGCTATGTTAACCTCTCGTTAATCATTCATTCGAAAATTATTTTCCGATACATGGTGCAAGTGTTTACTCACATCTCGCGAGAGACCTACAGCCCCAGGAGGAGCAGGAGGAGGTTTTGTGATTTATGCCTCATAAATCTCAAGGGTTTCATCCGCAGATAACGGAAACATGTTGAGTCTTGCTTTGACACACTCAGAGTCAAGTATGCCACTGAACGTTCCGCTTGTCAGACGCGACTGAATCGTAACAATGAGATTTCTTATAACAACACCTTGTTTGTGTCTAAATTGCTGACGACAACTGCCGGAGGTTAAGCAACACTATACCTAACCGAAGCCGTATGCAACTGTTATTGGAGCTCGTGTAGGATAAAGCGAACAGAAGACGACCGGTTGAGAATAACACAATAAGTAAACAAGCAGTATATTTCAATTTGAACATAACCCACAATTGATCGCAGCTGTCGCATTCTCATAGACTTTCCAGTAGGCCCCTTTCGAAGAGAAGCACTAGACTCGAGTTTCGTTCTCATTAGAGTATACTGTCGACTTACGAAGTCAACACGAAAGCAAACGAACAAGACGAAACGATAAAAAGGCGGAACGACAAGCTAGCATGCAGCGGGTTCGTGCGTTCGAATGCGCGAGGTACTTGCCGGTCTCTATACTCGTTCAAACAAATGCTCAAGCACATGCAAAAGTTGGGAACGAAAAGAGTACAAGTAGCAATCGTACCTCTAACATAGTGAGTAATAAACGAATAGGGTCGCTGCAGAGCTCTGCCTTTAGAAGGCAACTACAGTGTTGACTTCAACAATGTTACAGAGTTTCAGTAAACCGAAACCGTTGACACAAGCATTCATGGTCTAAATTACTCCCGCCACACAGCTCGCGTCTATGGTCGGTGGAAGAAGGAGGGGGAACAATTGGAAGTTGTTTGGGGGAGCACGGTTTGGAAGGGTAATAATCATAGGTAAGCAGGGGAATTGAGGACAGGCCAGTTGCAATCGATCTAGTAAGATCGTAGCCTTGTTCGCGTCCTTCTCAGGCGGTCCTTGCAGAATTTCGAGTTTTCCAGCGTCCTTTCGCAGTGCGCAGCCTCAGCGCTCCATGCACATGATGAGGGGTTGACTCTCAATATCTAGAATATATGGTTCTTATCAATGGAAAACGATAACTGCACAGGGATTCTGCGTCCATTGTGTCCAAAAGAATGAGGCAAGTCTTTTAGAAAAATCTTGTTGACAGAGTTTGCTGCGGGTGAACTCATCAAAAATTACCTATGTAAGAAAATACAACAACAACAACAACAACAACAACAACAAGATACGGCGGACGTCCATGAAGTCTGCTAATCGCACCGGCCTCTGAAACTCTCGACCACGTCTGATGCATCCACAGTTACGGTTAAAGGAGCGGACGAATGATGATGGGACAACGATGCTACGTTGGCGATTGCTGTTTCCAAATTTATGAAGGTCTTTTCTGTGACCGTTGCAAGTAAAAATGAGCGAGCCTTACCTCTGAGCAGGTCGGTGAGCGGTTGGATTATATGTGTGCAGTGAGGGGTGAAACGGCAACAAAAATGACCAGATCATAAAAACGGCAAAGTTGCTTGAATGGTGTGGGCTCCGGGTAGTTCACTATTGCGTGCACTTTGTCGGGGAGAGGTTCAATCCCGCTCGTGGATATACTGGGAAGGTTACATTCGGCATCTCACACGAGCACTCAAGTAGATGTATGGTCACTCCATGATACGACAAACGGGCAAATAATGGACGCAAGTGTGCGCAATGTTCTTTCTGTGAGTAGCTAGCAACCAAGGTATCATTCAAGACTAAAAAGCATACGTAAAAATTTGAAAAATCAGAACAGCGTTATGACAGCTGTCTTCAAAATGTCTTCGGGGACAACAAGAATATTGTTATAAACGCACATTAGGTCAATTTTTGTGAATATCTGCATTTCTGTCAGGTTGGCTGTCAAGTCCTGAACATGAAGAATTGAATACCTATCGGAGGCGGTCTCGTTGTTCAATGCTCGATAGTCGACACATGTGCGCCAGTCGTTATCAGTCATTTCAGGTACCATGTGCTACGGCAAAGTCCATGGACTATTAGACGGACGGATGATGCCGAGTTGAAGCATGTGCTTAAATTCCGCTCGGGTAATTTTTAGCTTATCGGGAGCTAAGCGACGTGGACGACTTCGAACTGGCGGCCCTCGTGTGGCAGTGTGATGCACGAAATTGGTTGTCACGACCGCTAGTCCGTTAGCGGGGAGGACCAGTCGAGGGAATTCGGATAAAGGTTTCCCATAAGGCTCGACAACTACGCGATTAGCTAGCATTAGACTTGTAGTGGAACAAATGTGTGAACTACAATAATTCTCGAAGAAAAAATAACCAGTGAAGTCAAGGACTAGACTCACCAAAGATTGACAATGTTCATGAGGCGTACAATGACGCTGGAAAGTATTCGAATTGTTCCAAACGTCCATTTTCCGGGGTCCAAGCAACCGTTTCATGTGTCGGAGTAGTTGCGACGGCTTACGATCACTCAGTTCAACATTGGAAACAGCTGGTCTAACTTTTTTTGCTCCGACAATCCAATTCTATTTATCAAGGCTTCTTTTAAAGTGTCGTATGGGCATTCAAGAGGTATTTCATTAATAAGATCACGAACTCCGTCAACAATCTCAGTTGGGGTAGACTGAACGAAGTATGAATACATCATATATTGTGATCTAACTCTTTGAGTCCTGAATATTACTTCGACCTGACCAAACCATAATCGAGGATTAGAAATACAAAACTGGGAAGTCGAATGGTAGTGGATGCCTCTATGAAATCATTGTCAACTTCAACACTGCACTGAGACATGTCAAAGTAGTAAAATATGCAAAATAAGGTAGGTAATGGAAACTATCACGTCGGGCTCACCAGTTTGTAGTGGAATAGATGTGCGAACTACAATATTTCCCGATAAAAAGATAACGAGTGAAGTCAAGGAGTGGACTCATCAAAGATTGACAGGGTTCGTGAGGCGTCCAATGCCGCTGGGAAGTATTCGGATTGTTCCAGGCGTAGCTGAGGGTCCGCAGTAGCAGAGCTGATAGTTAATCTAACAAACAGGCTGTCTTAAACTGGATGGCAACCACTGGTGTCGTAGGAAGAACCGGCAAGCACCTGTAGCAAGTTGTGTTGTCACACCAAAGTGTACAATGTGGTCGGATGCAGCAGTTACGCAATGTAAGCAAAATGAAGTACAAAATAACGAAAACTCTGCAGACTGATCACATTTGTATGCGACGGCTTACCACGAACACTGGGTCTTGTCGAAGTATCAGTCAGGCGCGATCGACGTGCGTCGACCAGCAAATCGAAATGTCAGAGTAAATCGATCCCAGTAACAGGGAAATGTATATCAGCTACCAGGAAATCCCAGCAAAAATCGCGTCGAAGACCAAAGTTCGGACTCAACGGTGGACGGCTGAAAGTTCCAATGAGCGTACCGTCTGCTGCACGGAGTGTAGTGCCCGATTATGATTGTGCATCCATTACGGAATGAGGGGTGACACCAAGTTCAGTTCCTGCAACGATTAGGAAGTGCATTTTAGGAGTCATATCCTTTAGAAAGAAAAGGCGGCTGTTGTTTAACTGACTTGCGGCTGTCGTCGCTAAAACACGCCATTTTCTGTTGTTACTCTGGCAAGTTAATACCAGCGATCAATCGATCAGGCAGCTGATCTTCTTACTGGATGCCATATTCACACTTGGCTGCTTGTTTGCAATTGTAGGACGAAATCACGAATCGATTAAGATTCTGACCGAATTAGCACACTGAACTTGGCTCTTTCAACTGCTACAAAATTCATTAGTTTGAAGTGTAGCAGGAGTATTTGTTTCAGCATGGGGTAGGAACAACTGATTGATGTCTACGGGAAAACCAAATTTTTGACAAGAGCATAAGCTTTCATGATGATGTAGTGTAGAACGAAAGCACCCTTATTTTCTCGTGCAAATCAGATTTTGTGAGGCACCAAATGTCAAACCACTTCTCAAGCATTTGAATTGGTGGATAATTGATCCAATACAGTAACCACTGTGATTAGTGCGAAAACGCGACGCCAGCAACTGAAGTGGAAACAATGCAGTCAGTCTGTTCACGTTGGATTCCGACGAGGAAACTAAAAGCAAAGATAATCTGAACACGGTAGGATTGTTTAGAAAACAGCAAGAATTGAACAGCGAAGAAATAAGGCGTTAAAAATAGAAATAAACTTAATGGTCAACCCCTGTACGATAGCGTCGTTTTGTGCGTTCATGAACCACATCTAGTCTACTGTTTTTCTCATATCATCAATGGCAAGCTCTACGGAAGTAACAATGATATAAAAATTGGTTTCTGATTGAAAACTTCCTTCTTTTGGAAGTTATACTCGTCAAAAGAGAGATGAGTGGGAATAAACCCAAAAATGCACATTATAGAAAATGACTTGCACGTAATTTTTAATTCTACTTGATAATTACGCTTGTTTTGGTATTTTTAAAATGTTTTTTGACCATTAGATTCCATCAATCAATAGAATACTCTGATATTGACGTACCCTAAATTACTGGCACATTTTAATGAAAATGATTTTAATCCATTTACTATTAAGTACTAATTTCAGTACACATTTACCTTGACCCTGTCACACGACACACAAATTAGATCAATGAGTTTTCGCTTGTAAGTTGACATATAGTCTTTAACGTGCTACACGAATATGGAAGCTATTGATTGATTTATATTTGAGTGGATAATGCTAATTTATCACGAAAAGTCTATTCGTTTTACTTTGAAATTAATTCTGTTTTTCAAACACAAGTTTGCAGAATTATTTGCTTTTACGTTTTCTTGTCGAAACACTGTTTTATCACTGACGTTGTTATTGCTGAAAGTCATACATGAATATTGTTGCTGTGTGTCCTTCACTGACAGGCTGTAAGACCTGCTATGACGTAGACTGTAACTTTGCTAACTAAACCTATTCCATTCGTTGCACATCTTATGAAAGATGACACAATGCATGAATGGTCTTCGTGGAAACAGAAAAGAGATATATATTGTGTTATATTAACATTTCGTTTATTCTCATCAGTCGCAAACGTAAAACGTTCAAGTGATACATGACACATAAATAGAGATACACAGGATACGGACAGACATACAGTCACACCACATATAATGTCCTCACCACCACGGCAACCCTTTGGGTTGCTCCAACCACTTTTGTGCACATAACGCCAGGCTGGCGCGTTCTGATCAACATGGCTTCGTTAAAGGCCAGTAGCTTCGGGTTCTGATGGCGTGACAATATTTTGAATGATCTAAGTGAGTCAACCAGGTGACCTGTTATCATGAGATGTCTAGCACTTGATGATGTGGGGCTTCGAGTAACGGATCCACCGGTTTCAGACAGTTATGCCATGAGTTGTTTTAACCAGTTGAGACGTGTTCTGCCACCCGTTGAGATAACTGTAGGTCTGTTTTGCCCATGTGTACGTCACCGCAACTACAGCACATAGCACAACGTTCGGAATGCTGTTCAACGATTCCATAACCTTTGCTGGTCACTGAGCAGTGTTTATGAATGGGGACGATGAAATATGTAAGTACTTTAAGATATTGACGTAATCATAACGTAATCGTGAGCAGTATATGCTGTACAGCGATACGGCGTTAACAATTTTGTTTGATGTCATTAAGTTTGTCCTGAAGCGGAAGAGTAAAACCTCAACGAACATTCCAATACATATGAAACTCTGTAACTAAAACTTCAGAATAGTCGAAAACCTTATCCAGCTTATACGGGGAAACATGTATTCATACTTGCGACGATTTCTCATGATAGGTAAAAAATTCGTTGGTAGCCGATGCCGAAGGCAAAACCCTAGTTCACCACTCGCTGATGTTGGAAGTTGTCAAACCACTGAACAACTTTGTGGGCTGTTAAATTTATGAAATCGGGTTCCGAATGATCAGCCGTCGACTACACAAGTATTTGTGAAACGTTTGCAGAAACAAATTTGTCTTTCGGCTGGTGGCTAGAGTGAGTCTGTTACAAAGTAAGTGTTTGGTAGTGGGACTAATTGCCGACAATCGTGAGGCGCGGTTTAGCTTCCTTCAAGGAAGGAAGGATATTGGTAAGTCAAAATGAACACGAACTAGTTTTGTCTTAATGGTTGATAAGTGTTCTCCGGACTGTCACAAATAACCAAGCAGCCTTTACCGTTGGTAGCTTAAACAAACGGTGCACGCCAGTCTCATAGTTTTCCAAAATGAACGATTCATCTTTGACTTTGGTGCTACAACTCGCAAAGTTTCATCTATAAATTCTCATTTGCACACTGTCGTGGATCAGTCACATTACTAGACGACCATTCAAGAGAGCATTAGTTGTAAGTCACACAGAGGTCAAAACTATAACTTTTTGTTTGTCACCAGAAATTAGTGGAATACTGAATGTATCTCGCGATGAACTGTTGGGTAACCAATATTAGCTGATCAGTTGAATAACTCTGTCCCTCTAGCATGAAAAAGCCCTTAGCACTCGTTGACAAAACAGTTGTTATTTTGCCGAAGTTTTGATAAACTGTATATTGATTGATTCGTTTCAAACAATGATCACGCATCAGTGACCGTCTGAACAGACCATTATGAAATATTTATTGAATCGTACTCAAATCTCTAAATCACTTGCATGAAATCATCATATGGTTAATGTCATCTTGACTGATGTAAGTCACTCACATGTCTGACTGGATCTCAAGCATACAACCGTTTGTCCCTCTATTTTCTGCCACTTATGTTGAAACCAGTTTTTCAAAAAAACTTCGTCTGCACACGGCACATATTTTGTCCATTTGCATAACCGAACACCATCTTGTCATCGTCATCTGCCCTGCCTACTGCGACCCGTATAATTAACCACCAAATATTTCTTGTGTAATAGAACAGCAGATAGAAACCATGGTTTATGAGCCAATTTGAGGTCACCAGTTGTGATGTAAAATAATGTCACGTTCTTGAAATGGACTCAACTATATTTACTGTTTACTTCTGTGGGGCTGTCTGTAAAACTCGCACAGGATTAGGAAGGTGAAACACTGTTCAATATGTTGTGGGAACATTGATTCTGGAAACTTGGTTCAGATCTGATCTTTTTAGGACGGGCTCTTCAAAGTCTGTGTGGGTCATACCTAAGCGGAAATAAGCTTGTTCCGTAGCATGAATTTTCTCCCGGTTCCCTTGCCACTATATATGTAACCTTCGGAGAACTGTCAGCAACAACCTCTCGCTGTATAAAACATTAAAAATGTAATGACTGAATAAGAAACGTGGATATGTATGCAGTTTTTCTAATGAACTCCTACTGCTAGTTGCATTTGGTTCTATGCAATATACAAGGGACTCGTGCCCTCGAACTGCTGATCGTAATTAGGTTTGCGTTATAAAATATTCATGTCCAAACTGTGAATTCTCCACTCTAAAGATTTATTCAAGTGCCGTCAGCCACCAAGCCAACTTTCTTCGAAATGTTGTCCAGTCGGTGAAGAAGTCAGCGACATACTGCCAGCGGTAATTTGTGACTGTTTCTTGTTGATTGTCCACCTACAAAAACTTTGTGGGAGTTCACAAACCTGCTGAGAAAGATGGACACAAAGTATGCTCAGCAAACAGTTAACCAACAGCCTTGTTTTCAATGGTCTTCGATAACATAGAGTTCTTACCCGCCAACGTTATCTATGTTGTGGTGCTAGATCTGTGAGTTATAAATGATAGGGCAGCATCGTTTTTGCAGGGGAAACTCATGCGTCAAAAACGTGGTTATTATTGGCGATTTCTGGTCAAGGTTGCCGACGTTGGACTTGACACTGATCTAATTTATTCTGAGTTTATCAAAGCTTTTGAACGCCCTGTTCTCCTAAGAACACTGTCCGTTTGCAGCATTGATACACTCCTACTGAGGTGGTTAAGTGTTCGTCATCTCATGTATTGTTCCTACGACTGGGTAGTCGAAGCTGTTAACCAGAATTCTATCGGACAGGGCAATACATTTCAAGTCCTAGGTCTCATCTAATTCGTTGTTGGAGTGTCTAGCAGTGAGAAACGCGAAACAGACAGAATTTGGTCAGTTGTAGAATATCCGAGTGTTGCGGAGATCCTAGAAGTGACTTGAATTGATTTAACCAAAATTTGAAAAATCGAGTTCTCTTTAATCAATTCATCGGAGCAGAAAGTAGACAAATATAACGATACAGTGGCATTCCGTTCACTCTTATCGGTCGCAAACATATAACGAGTCAGTTGTAAACATCATACAGATAGGAACAAAAATGACCAGACACGTCCACGTGCACACCAAGTATTATGTGGTTACGACCATGGAAAGGTGATAGGTTGCCTCAGCCACTTTTGTGCACGTAACGTCGACTGGCATGTTAACATAGGCATCGCTTCTCAGGAAACTAGTAGCTTTGAGTTTCCATTAAACAACAGTATCGTGAATGAGTTTAATGGGTAAGCTTGGTAACTTGTTGTCATGAGGTGTTTAACAATTGACAACAACGGATTTCGAGCAGTCATTTCACTGAGTTCAGGCTGATGGGTTATCAGTTGCTTCAACCATTTTGGGTTGTGATCAACGACTCGCTACGATAGTTGTCGATCTGTTCTGCCCACCTAAACGTTACTGTAATTACAAATGAACTGGTACACAACATGGGAAACAGAAGAGTTTGACAAACTGTTTTCATGATTACGGAGAACTGGTCCTCTGGGGATTTGAATTAAGACTGAGTAGCAAGTTCTACACTGTGTAGCCGAATCGTTAATGTACAAACCGCATGTTGATGATATTTTGATTTTTACCACTCTTGCCCATTCCGATTTGTTTTCCAAATTTCTTAATAATATTCACCCCAGCCTGTCTTTATCTCACAAATTTGAGTTGAACAGCAGTTTATCTTTTTGGATATATTCATTGCTAGTTGTGCAGATGACACGATACAATGCTCAGCTCACCACAGAGCGACTTGGTGTGGTAATTGTCTTCAGTTTGTCACCTTTGCCCCTACTGCAGACTAAGACACTGTTTCGTGGAGCCAGGCGTATTTGACAAACTGCTGACAGAACCAAAGTTGCTGAGGCAAACCTCACTGGGACATGTATACCCCGATAAATTCATTGAGGCACATAATACGGTGAAGAAGAGTACTGAGCCCATTTACTGATCTGTTGTGTGCTACTGATCTCTTGGAGAGAGTCGCCAACACGTTGCGGGAAAATGGCTTCCCGGATCGTTTCATAATATGGAACAAAGCTGTGACTAAGTCACGCAGTTCGATCACCACGGTAGGTAACAAAACCGATTTCATTTGCCTCCGTTTTTAGAGTGATATTGCAACAGAAACACTTAATTGTCGACTTTAACAGACTATTAGGTGGACATTTCAGGCGGCACTGGCAGGCAGCTGGTTCCTCTACTGATTTTGGGCCTGACAGTCAAATTCCTTGTCCTTGACCAACTAGTACTTGTGCATTCAGTTTCCTGTTGTAGTACGACAGAATATGTAGGTCGTCCAGCGAGGCGTTTGTCGAACCAGATCAAAGGACATCATCCAGCGTGGCTCGGGAAAGGTTCGACCAAATCCACCACTTGGTTGGCGGCATCCGAAACGGATTAGCCTGTCACAGTGACCGAAGCCAAAGGACGCCTGCGCTATAAACCATCACCGCAAGTGGCTTGCGCTGCACCACTTGCAGTTCCACTCACACACCACGTATCCGGTGTAAACCCGAAGGAATAAGACCAGTAG
>JTDE01001942.1:92845-106691 GCA_014338405.1 Paragonimus skrjabini miyazakii | reverse complement strand
GGTTCACGGTTCACCAGAGGTCACCACATGAAGATCCCAAGGTGCGAATAAGCATAGAGAGTTAATGTGTGTGTGTGTGTGCCTGTCTGTGGTAGCCTGTCTACCCACCGCAGGTGAAACACACTAACATGTGCCAGTTGATGACTGCCTAATTTGAAGCATGTACATTAAAAAAATTTTCTGATTTAAATCGCTTGATAAAAGCTCTTCGAGAGGGTCGAAACGTTGCGAAACCAATAACTCTTCTGGTTTTTGACTCGTTGTGGCATAACCAATGAATTACTTAATAACTGTACATGATACAATGACATTCTGTTGAACCTTTTTGTCTTGTGCACTCAATGTTTTAATTTTGCTGGATCAATATAATTGAATGGATCTTATGAGAAATTATCGAAAACAGTTGTTCGTCATGGTTTTCCTCCTATAAACTTGTGCTACTCGACTTGTGAACACCACAACACACACACCCACAATCAAATGGTCTAAAATTTTCCCGTCTGACTGAATAATGTATCACTGTTTTAGTGTGTTACTCACATGGCTCTATGCCAGTAGTCTTACATAGGTCTCTGTTCAATCACTTCCGGCGACGTTTCCTTATTGACTGCGAACCGCCCTGGAAATTTCATCCCCGATCAAATCAAAATCATGAACACCTGAATAGAGAGCTATCACCCTCCCGTAAAAATCCACGAGCCTGCAAACCTTACTAAACAACTGTCAGCGAATGTTTGTACCGACAAGTTAACTATTAAATAAAGATGAAAAAAACAACCGAATTACAGGAACTACAATTCAGTCTGATTTGTTTAAGTGAAGTGGTACGTTAAATAATTTGGATTTATATTACTAATAAGTAGTGTGGTGTGTCTGTCGCTGGTTCGAATCCAGCCGAAGCCCTGACTTTTCACAGTTGGGTCTCATCTAAACTTCATAAATCTGCCACACTACTTATTAGTAATACAAATTCTATGCTCAACAGTGGCGTTGGTGGATTCCAGCGTGAACTGTTTGAGAAATCCTGCCGGGGCAGTCGATCCCCTGGATCATTTGGTGGATTCCATATGAGACAGTGGGACGGGTGGGTAACCGAGTCCAAATGTGAAATTTCCGAGCTCCTGGTGTGGCTTCGTATCTCAGCTGGTTGAGCCCTTGCCGCGTTGAGGCATGGTGTGTCTGTCGCTGGTTCGAATCCAACCGAAGCCCTGACTTTTCACAGTTGGGTCTCATCTAATTTGGATTTATTCAAAAACGATTCTACATGTTGCGAGTAGTGGTTTGGACAATCACCACCTATGATGGATGGTTGAAAGGTTGGTGTAATGAGTAAATTGAAAAACCTTTCCAACATACCAATTTTTAACGATTCCGCAGTCTTATTATGAAGTGCCAGGCAAAGTGTTAGCAATCTATCGTGATTGCCAGTTGGTACATTACAGTCTATCTCCAGGTGGCTAATGTAAGAAGAGGTTTCGATCAATTTCTGATCACTACTTATTAATAATACAACTTCCATGCTCAACAGTGGCGTTGATGGATTTCACCGTGAATTGTTCCAGAAATCCTGTCTGGCAGTCGACCCCCTGAATCCTTTGGTGGATTCCATATGAGACAGTGGGACGGGTGGGTAGCCGAGTCCAAGTGTGAAATTTCCAAGCCTCTGACGTGGCTTCGTAGCTCAGTTGGTACAGCGATTGCCGCGTTGAGGTATAGTGTTTCTGTCACTGGTTCGAATCCAGCCGAACCGCTGACTGTTCACAACTGGGTGTCATCTAAAATCATAAATCTACCAAACCACTTATTAGTAATATAATCGTTGTCTGTCAAAACTTTTAAATAAAAAGAGACTGTACCGAACGAAACATGTCTGTGTGTAGGCTGGATTCGAGTGGATAACAAGATAGAAAAAAATTAAGTTAGAACAGCAAGCGGATACACGTGAATTAGAAAGGATTGGATAGGTAAGAGTGGAGAAACTTTGGAAAGTTGAACTGATAATTTGAGCAAAATCCAGAACGGTGGCAAAAGGGAGGTAGATGATAAACGAATAAACTGTAAAACACTCAGTGAGATATAAAATGTATCAGTGCGAGAAAAGCCCAATACCGTTCCAAGTTAATGTGCTACGAGAAGAAACCTCGAACAAAATAAACCAGTAGGTAAGGAGAATGTGTGAAAATATGGAAATCGACTTTTATACGTATATGTATGGAAAACTTGAAAAGTGTATGTCAATGAGGCTGATAAGCAAAACGGCTTGAAATGGGGACACCGTAAAAAGTATGCCAACAAAATATTAAACGCAATAATCGACAGAAAAGCTATAACGAGCGACTGAATTGTTCCTCCATCCATTTTATAATGTAGCAGGCGATGATCACTTGTATTCGGCATATCGGACATTTCAGCTGTGGATTAAAGATAAGTAGAAACGCCCGCACATTGACACGGAGACATGTCCGTTCATGTTCAACAAAGTGTACGGGTCTCCATTCTGGACCATGCGTTACACATGGCAGTCTTGCGACAGGGATCACAAGGAACATCCGTTGCTCAACTTTTGGAGCAGAAGAGGTACGAAAGTTTAAAGCAGCGCACAAAAGAGAGCTGAAAATGACCACTGGAAAATGGATGGGGTCGAATGGCATACAGAGAGTGCAAATCACGTCGAATGCGTATGCTAGTGTTGAAGAGGTATATGTTCAGCAGTCTTCAGTAATGCGATCGACGATCTGAGAAAAACGAAGTGATGGGAGTTAAAAAAAACGGTGCATTCTAGTCCAGTTCCGTTTTCAGACTGTCAAAGGTATTTTTAACAATGTGACACCAGAGCCCGGACTACCACACATGCGCAAGTGTTCTGAAGAAAAATAACCCCGATAAACTGTACGTTGCTTGCACATTAAAAAGAACCTTCCAACGCAGAAAACTTATTCGCAATAATCGTTTCTTACAGGTTACACACGACAACCAATGCGTAAGAATAAACACCTAACCCCAGCAAAGACCAAATTTTGGGTCCCGCGCGTTGGATCTCTACACAAAACTCGTTACGACCACTCAGAGTATGAATGGATCTACCAACTCTGTTAGCCGGTTCCGTACAGACTTTTTGAATAAACATTTCAGTTGCATCCACTCCTCTATTCTCTTGAGTCATCACTCCGACTATACGCTTCAAGCTGCACCAACAAGGATAAAATGCTTGTCTTCTACACAGGCAGGTGTTCAACCATCTCTCTTAATCCTGTTAAGCGAGAGTTGTAAAATGGTTCTCACTTCACAAACACAGAAATTGTCGAGGGTAGTGCTAACTAGTTGCGAACTACAGTTTTTCCTAAAATCATGTCACAGGCAAATTTTCTAATCCTCATTATTTGACATTCAAGTCAAGCGCTTGAAACCTGACTGTTTCACAAAATGCTGAGCAGGTCAATATTAAAAGACACCTTTTTTACAGCACTACGAGGTGATTACACTAAATTGACCAGTCATTCTAACGCATTGTCCATATCGCCCAATACGCTGGGGTTTATCAAGGATTTATTTCATTTGTCCAAAGAGAACGCGTTACCAGTAGCCTGCTTAATAAATGTAGATAGTGAGGATACGGAAGTAAAATCCATTCCTAGTCCACATTGTGTGAATTGTTTGATTAGTGTATTCGTATCGCAGGTTGACGTGGTCCCTAAATGGTGACACTACTTTCAGTATAGTCAGATGACTCACGTGCAATATGTCAAGTACTCTCCGCCTTTTGATTACAATTAGTGTTCTTGCACGGAGGTTAATAATTCCGCATTTGACTAAATGGGTTAAAACATTTTCCGGATCAGTGAGGCATTTATCTAACAATAGATGTGTTCCATATTCCAAGTTCACGGTTCGAATTTGCTCGCAAAACCTTGAGACATCTATGATCAGCTCGAAATATATAACGAAAACATTTCTGTGACACTAAACACTTTAAAAGTGTGTTTTCTGCTGAAGCCGGCTTATGTAAGTGATAATGCTGAGTAAAATAAGTCGATGGGATTGTTTTTCTCTACAGATGAATCTATGTTTTAGAAGTGGAATATTGGCTAGATGTTTTGTGAACTGGCCGAACGTCCAGGAACTTTGTTCGAAAGAAATCAGAGCAACACACTTTTTCATTTCATCCTGCGCAGCTAATCAGAGATGTCACCAGCAGTAAGTGACTCTCAGTCTGAATTTGGAAAAGTTTACAAGATTATTGACTGAAATATGTGATACGCTATCAGTGTTTCTCCAGGCAAAAGGAGATACGGATATATCTTATCTCACCTCAAGACTGGTTTCTGATTCGTAGACAGACGTGTAGGTCACACCATGGTTTAAACTCTTCACCGACACGATGAATGTTGCGAACCTTTGAAATAATCGATAACTTACAGGTTGTGTTCGCAAACATTGTGCGATTGAACAACAGTTCACAAATTCGTGTTCATTCTTTCAGCTATTTAAAATTTAATTATTATTAGTGTATGAACCGATGTCAAGTTTTAGAAAGGCTACTCTCTTTTCGAAACACTACGACACATCTATTTGATTTGCTTTGTGCAAATGGTGCTCAGTTATTATAGCCAAAAACCGGTAACAACGCACACGTGATTGAAGCGGCCGGATACCCTGGCTGGTCGGAAATGGGTGAAAACAGCCTATCGCCGTGTGATTGTAGATAAAACATAGAGGAATACATCGTCGCACGCGAGAAACCTACACCGTCAAGATCACATCTGTTTCATTTGCAGTTTATTGAAAATGAATGAACCAATACAAACGTGGTCGTTTTCGTATAGTAAGGACAGCGTGAACATGTCACAGTTTTCCGCAATTTGTCAGGGTTACAGGTTGAATGCTTGCTCGGTATGTTTGAGAACTGGACTTACTCCCATGATGGCCTGTTGGTGTATTCAACAACTAGCTTGCAGAAACGAGCGCGATTTCTGATAGCGAATTTAACTTGTAACAGGCAGAAATAAGGTATGAGTTCCCCTGTGTACTATTACGTGAGAAACTCATGCTGTATTTGGCTACACCAACAGATTACTTCAACGTGAACTACTCACCCCGGGGGTTTGCGTTCCGGAAACAGCGTGCTTAATACTGAAGACTGAAAAACGATAACATAGGATCCTTGTGGAACTGTGCTTAAAAGTGCATTCTGAACTAGAAGCGGACTTTGGTTTAGTCAGGGTGTGCATCTGACGTAACCGATTACAGACACAACCAGGACTTGACTGATTCAAAGAAAACGAACGGACTGAGAGAAAAGGGAAAACAGTTTGAAAAATATGATAGATGATTCAGTAGTACTGAATCGAAGTGGATGAAGAGTAGTCAACCAAATGAATGCAGCATGAATTTTGTATGCACAATGAAGGTTCAACATTCCAAGTGATACAACACTATACAGTTAGAATAAATGGTCCTTAAGCCATTAGGTCCCACCGTAACTTACGCCGTTAAACGCAAACCAAATTGTATTGAGGCATCCTCAAGAAAATGTTCACTGAATAGGATGAAACGTGACATACCTGAATAAGTATAACACTATCGGGCATTGTTGCCAGCAGACAAGGTCTACGCAATCTTGACGCTGACAATCCCGATTTCAAACGGAGAAGTTTAATGCAGCGAGCATTCGAATCTGTCTGTAAGTTCAATCACAATTCTGCGTTCAACTTTTGCTATCAGGATGTAATATTTTGTATTACAATTAGCTGAGCTCGTAATGAATCAGACAGAGTTCTTTTATTTCGCTCTACTTCCTCTAATTAGATATAAATTCATGCTACATTTGTTTGGTTGACTACTCTTCATCCACTTCGATTCAGTACTACTGAATCATCTATCATATTTTTCAAACTGTTTTCCCTTTTCTCTCAGTCCGTTCGTTTTCTTTGAATCAGTCAAGTCCTGGTTGTGTCTGTAATCGGTTACGTCAGATGCACACCCTGACTAAACCAAAGTCCGCTTCTAGTTCAGAATGCACTTTTAAGCACAGTTCCACAAGGATCCTATGTTATCGTTTTTCAGTCTTCAGTATTAAGCACGCTGTTTCCGGAACGCAAACCCCCGGGGTGAGTAGTTCACGTTGAAGTAATCTGTTGGTGTAGCCAAACACAGCATGAGTTTCACACGTAATAGTACACAGGGGAACTCATATCTTATTTCTGCCTGTTACAAGTTACATTCGCTATCTAATTCTTCTGCCTTTATCCCTTCAGATCTGTCTATTTGATAATTGCCGTGCACCAGTTTTTCTATTTTCTTCAATGTGTTGAGGTTGATTTGCGCTCACAGTTCTTTGTGGTAAGGTTTTTTCAGATTGTAAACCCATCCTAAATTTTTAGAAATAAAATACGAATATTCACTGCTTAGTTTTGGTTATTTGGTACCGAATGCCTACTCTGTTTTTGTTGGTTCTACTTTTGTTCCACATTTTTGATCATATATTTAATGTGATATGTTTCCAAATGTTACGATTTTGTCCCGCTTCCTTTCCCGTTGCTTTTCCAAATGGCCTTAATTGTTTGATTTGTTAACCAGCTAATTCTTTTAGTGTTTTATATCATTGCTTCTTAGATAATTGCAAAACGGTCAAGACCGATATTTCCAGTTGCGTGAACTTCATCAATCATCGTCTTATACTACAGAAGATATTCACACGAAAATTTTATCTCTCAAATGCAAGGTAATTAACTCAGAATTGATAGTGAATTGATTGAATTAAGGAATTCTAATCCACCCTTTTAAATGAGGTGAAGGATTACTTTTCTCTCCATATCGTCTGCTTTCTCTGGTATTTCACTCTAAACCCTCAAGCATCTTTGTAAATCATTCCAATATTAACTTCAACCACCCGGATTATGAGAGCAAAATGTGTTCTTCTGGGAGACTACCTATTTACAACATTGTTCCGTCCTAATTCTCTAGAGCTTAGCCCGTCGATGTAGAACTACATCAACGTTTGTAAGCCCCTAAACTGATAGACATAAACTCGTAATAATTGACTTAAAGTTGTTGATAGATCCTTTCTTTGGGTCTGAACTGGCATCCGTTAGCTACCTCATAATATTGTCGCTTATTGTGAATAGTCGCTGTTCGTCTGAGGTGTATCCGGAGCCTCCTACATGTTAAACATTAATTTTCAGAAGCCGTAACATTCTTAACATTCAAAAATTTATCTCATTTTCTTAATCTCGTCAAATGCAACCTGCCTTGAAGTAACCGGGGATAAAAAATGACAAAATTAAATTGTGTTCTAGACATAATCTATTTGCGAACGCCACTCGCTTGTACATCAACAGTCTTTTAGTGAACCCTCCTGGCTATATTCACTTGAACACAAGTATACTGCTAATGAGTAGGTTAGCAGTTCTCATATGTTAGAAGATATCTAATAGCTAAAAATCTGGATATAGAATGAAATAGAAACAGCCACATGAACTGCGTGTTTGCACGCTGCAAGTACTCCATTAGCCGAGCTATAAAACTAAGCTAACCCCTCAAATATTTCGAAAGTATATTCAATAAGAGAAGTGACAGTACTCAAAACATCGTTAAATGTCCTAAAACTATCAATAGTCGGGTAACTGTGGAACAGACTCTAGGTGGAGTTGATTGGATACATTATATGTGGAAGGGATGTGTGGTTTGTTTAGGTACGTCAAAGCCACACAATTTGTGACGCACTTGTCTCCATTTTCACGATATGAGTATTACCTATAAATATAACACTAACAATCCTTAAGCGGGCTTCATAATCACTGTAGTTGATAGCAAGAATATTTTCCGCTAATCGTCAATATATGAAACATCGTATTCTATAGGTTAGTCGTTTATTTTATCTGTGATGAAATCGCAATTTCTTCGAAGTTTATTAGTGTAGTGTGCCAAAGTTCTATTTAGATTTTCACTGGAACCGTCCGAAAACGAATCCACACTTTATATGTTCGTAGACCAAACACATAGTCGAGAATAATTTTGCATATTCTGTAACTCCAAAGATTCACTATAGACTTTCATGCACAGACATCAGATGGTTATATGACCGATCATCTATATGATGAACTGATCAAGATAACGGCCAAATTCTCCTTTACAGACACCGCACATCAAACAACACGTTGAGGGTCACCAGGTTCCAAATGATTATGAATCACTTTTTAAAAAGAACATTACGAAACTGACTTTCCATAATCTGTAGAGAGCAACAGTTGTCATGTGAGATAAAAGGTTGACCAATATTTCGCTCCTTCCTTTCCATTATATATATGCGAAAAGATGTCCAAACAATTGGAAGTGTGAGAATCTGTGAGCAAAATTGACGAACTGATCTATCATCATTTGGTCAGGTGATCAAAAACAATAGTAGGGATATAGATGTAAGATGAAAACAAACAATGATGAGGCCCGCGATGCATGACGTTCGGTTAAGGTCTATATTTACAAACGCAGTTCGCAGATATTGTCAGCAGATTCCAATCTCAGATAACTACTTTGACAGCAAAATCGTAGGAGGCAAACCTGACCAACAAAATTGGTCGTACACATGGATCGCACATGCACGTGAAGTCCTAGTACAGTTTAGCAACACAACCGTACATAAATACGTTGAAGTAGTTTAGCAATGGTTGCTTTTTTCTTAAACCTCATTGAGCACATGAATTCACGGAATAACGTGCAGACACCCTGACACTCAACGATGTATAGTTCAAAACTATTCACAACCTTCAAAACAGTTACGAACACACTAACAGTGAACTCAAGTTCCGGATCACATTCTGTTTACATTGCATCCAGAATGTTCAGCAAGGTTTAGCAAACAAAGCAGCAAATTTGTCGCTGTTTTTCTTCATAATTTCCGGAAATCTGAATGATAAATTTTCAAAAATATGATTCGCTTTAAATAACATTTGGTTTGCTCGAAGTTCAGTGAACAACACTTACCTGCCGTTCAATTACTTCGTGAGACTTCATCGTAAATTGAATTGTGCTCAGTAGATCGTTTCATAGTCAAGTTTCAGTTAGTCTGTTTTATAAATCCTTCATGGTAAGAACATGTAACTGAGGGGGACAGATCTGAACAGTATAGGACAGAAGAATAGAAGTAACCGTTGTTCTGACAAACATTACGGTAGGTGGTATGGGTGAAATTCGTGAGTATAACTACAGTGTGAGGGCGTTATGGGAGAACGTGACAACCTGAACTCAAGGCCAACAAGCCACCTGCACAGGTGGTTATTAAAAAATGTTTTTTTTGTTACGGTTGGGGTGTCGTGCGGTGTGGAAACGTGAGTAACACCGGAATCATTGTTTCTCACAACATTTCATGCGATCATACACTGTAGGTAGTGTAGCAATAAAACCTGGCGCACACATTAGGCTGTTAACCCGGCTATTTACCATTGCTGAATCTGCCAGAACAAATTTAAATTGATCACTGAGTTACGCGTAGTCTGTGAACAAATGAACACTAGCCGCATCTGACTGATAAACAGGACGATCCTGTGAATTCAGAAAACGGTTATGATAAAAATGTGCAGTTAAGACGATGCGAGAGTAACAAACTCGCGATGTCGCGCAGGGCCCACACAGAATAACTGAAAACGATGACAGCTTAAGCGCAATAAAATAAATGAAACTAAATGGTGATGGGTGAGTTTAAAATCATTGGATTGGAAACGTTTAAGAAATATAGAAATATAGTTATGAACAGGTTATAAATGAGAAACAGATGTTACTAGTTTCCAATTAAGCACTCTGAAATGCTTGTTTCAACTAAAGTAGCACACCCTAATCTCAACTTTACACTTGAGGCCGAGAAAGATGGACGAATATCCTTCTTGGTTGTGACACTGAGTCGTCGTGTAGACGGTTCAGTTCAGAGGAGTATTCACAGGAAGGGGACCTGGAACGGCCAGTATACTCACTTTTTCAGTTACGTACCCCTTAAACAGAAGAGAAACCTCGTCCGTAGTTTAACACACAGAGCTATGAGGATATGCACTGATGACACGATTGAGGCAGAAATGGTGTTTTTACGACGGATATTCGCAGAGAACGCCTATCCTGCAAACTTTGTGGATAGACATATGACACTGACAGAACCGAGAGTTAAGCTCCTATCTGCGGAAAAGAAGTTGGTTTACTTGACGCTAGACTACAAAGGCGAGGCGTTGGCTGAACTAGTGACTCGTAGAATAAGTAGTGCAATCGAAAAGACCTACAGTGCTGCACAACTACGAATCTCGTTCAGATCCGACCCGGTTGTCCACGTACAGCTCAAAGATACGTTGCCTAAATGTGTGACCTCATTTTGTGTTTATTCTTTCACATGCTCCTGTGGAGCAGGTTACGTCGGTCGCACAACCAGGCGCCTTTCTCAGAGGATACGTGAACACCACCCCGCGTGGCTGACTAAAGGCGAGGTGAAGTCTTTTTCGAGTGCAATTCTGGCTCACCTTGTGGACTCAGGGCACCAGGTCACACCGGAGGTGGCTTTCCAGCCCATTTACCGCTTGCCCAGTCGTCAATCCAGAGGAGTCAAATTTCGTATTCTGGCCACCGCGGAAGCGATCGGAATTCGGTTGCGCAACCCACAGTTGTGCGCTCAGAAGAAATTTGTACAGGCCCTACGGTTACCATGGCCTCCCGTGACTGACTCGACACACCCGGTGGTCAATTTTGTCACCTAATTGCCCTCCAATTCACAATCACGTGATGTAACTGTGTGACTAATTGCTTTTGATTTTGATCGCTTGACAACCAAGATGATATAAAATGTTATGTAATTGGCCCGATGATGAATAACCGAAAACAGACTCTTCGCCAAAACACCTTTTCACTTCTAATAAAGTAGGAATGTGTCAAAACATGACAAACCTTCTATAAATAAACTCAGTGTTCTCCGACGAATCATTGTCAAATACCGAAAAACCTTAGCAAACAAATCCATCGTTTCAACAACCATGTTTTTTTTGGAGAATTTTTTCATGTGGAACCCATTTACATGCCTCCGTTGTTAGCGCGATTTCGGCTATAGATGGTTTAACACATAAATTTGCTGTTGCTCTACAATGATCAGTTTATATGGATCATTAATTCCGGGTAAAAAATCTTACATCATCATTTTTTTACATTTACTGTGATATTTCCTTGAATCTAGTTTGAACTGTTCTCTCCGAATTCAATTATTTAGACATATGTATCAAACTGGTTACTTACATTACGATCAACATTAGTTTAGAGTTAAGGCTAACCCAATCTGGAGCGCCTTGTATGAATTTATAGAGGTAGCATCATTAGTATATGGTTTGAAACGAAGATTTGGTGCAAACTGTGCTGACGCTACTCCGACTGTCCAAGCAACATGGTTACGTGAACAAATTCAAACTTTTGTCGATGCCAGTAAGTAAGTGGGTGTTTGAATAGGCTTGTTTGGTGTAACCATTTTCATACCCGATTAAATTTTTTGAGGTCAATCTCACTTACAACACATTACATCAAATTATACATTTCTTTAAGATTTGCTATTTCTGCAACCATCGTCATCATTATCATAATCACAGACAGCAATAAATAAATGGTTCACACTGATGCTTAACTGCCACACAACCACGAGGGGGGGGGGAAATCGAAAGCTGTATTGGTAGAGGGAGAAATGAAGAGAAGGAGACTGGAAGGGACCTAACTTCTAAAAATAACTACGCCTATGTCGAAAAATTCCTATAACATCAAAAGTAATGATATGACGGAAAACTGTTTTTTGATAGTTCTTCCTCAAGTCAATACACTTACATGGGTTTCATCAAGACATCATGAGACAGCGCACAAAACAAGAAGTGACTGTTCACGAGCGACAACAAAGGCTAATACGAGATTACGCGCAAACTAATCGGCTAACTCCAGGCCGGACATCGAGTGGTCGAATGTTTGTTTATGGTTAGATTGGATGTGATTGATCTGTGGCCAGGGAAGTTGCAAAGACTGAACAAATTTATTTGAGAACACAGGTTAGGGTTGCGTAATCTAATAGCAATCGATTCGGCGGTCGCCAGAATGCGCAAGCGGACTGTTTTGGTTGAGTTTTGACAACTCTGTAGAAAACCCGGAATGGTTTGCTGATGTCTATGCGATGGTTGATGTCAGCTAGATGTACAGCAATGACGCTGGTAACTGATTTACAATAACCGGTTCCAATCCAAGCTGGATGATGTTCCTTGATGCTTTATGACGAGCGCCTAGTCGAACGACCAGCACATTCTGCAGTACAACAGCAGCATGAAAATGAATACATGATCACTGACTGATCGTGGTCCGGTAACTTGTCTTTCAGGCTCAATGTTAACATCGATATTGCTGTCAACCAACTTCTTAAGGTTGCCGTAGGAAAGGTACGTCTAAGTGACCGGTACATGCAGCGGTTAAACCGATCTACTACAATGTGCCCTTTAAACGGGAGTTTTTTAAACACGGCCTTCTTTTCAACTGTGGAAATTACCTCATGCAGGAATCTGACCTTCATATTTAAAGTGATGAATTGCTCCGAATAGCCGTTTTTCCTCGATAGGTTTTGAACTATTCTCAGTTACTGTTCTACTGCGTCATCCGAAAAAATCTTTTTTGTTCTAGTTGCCAGGCCCTGGGCTAGATTTCGTTTATGTTTAAGGGGTACAAAACTGTTGAAATTGGTATATTGGCCAGTCCATGTAGGTCTGCGATATACTGACCTACTCAGTGTGCCGTCCCAACTTCTGGTCAATTTGATATCTAATAAACGGAACCCGTTGTGTGTGCTGCATTAAAAGTCCGAAGGATGGTTGTTAACTCATCTTGTGACTTTATAACGACAAACATATCGTCTACACATCGGTGGTACATATGAAGACTCTGAATCGTCGGCTGAAGTTGGGATTTTAATTTGCCCATGAATACGTCTGTCAATAATGAACTTAAAGGGGATCTCATTGCTACTCCATCCGATTGTCGACACAACTCGCCGTTGAACAAAAAGTGAACCTTGAGGGTGCACCGTAAAAGTAGTTCTTTTAGGTCTGATTTTGCAATCCAAACATGCTTTCGGGTCGTTCAACCTGGTAACACAAAAAGTTTATTGTTTCCACCAACGGAACAGTCGTGAATAGCGAAATGACAACAAGGGAGCCCATGTGCCGGCATCTAACATTAACGTCCCTGACAGAGTCTACAAACTCGGAAGTGTCACGCAGACTATGTGGACATAATTTCCGTCTTATAGACTATAGTATATCCGCCGATTCATTGGCAGTTGTGGCAGTTGCAGATCAATCAGATCCAGTCCATTCACATACAAACAGTCGACCCTTACCGTGTTACGTGACATCCACTCAAGGTCCGGCCTGGACCTAACCGATTATTTTGTGCGTAGTCAGTTATTAGCCTTCGCTGTTATTCGCGAACTACGCCTGTGTTGAAGCATTCCACATAAAATGCCTACACTTTGCAAACACAACCAAGCTTTACGTGAAAGTAAGGCGTCATAAGCAAGACAGCATCCTTAATGCTTTCACGTCCTTGCGTTATTAAATACATTCACGTCACAGACAACCCGAACAAACGACGACCAAACTCACGCCACTGAGCTTGACTAGCCGCCATCTCACCTAATGTCTCAAGCCACTGAATCTGTGAATCGCGAGGTCCTCAACTCGGAAGACGAACCCGATCCACAGTGACCAAACCATTGGTGAACGATTTCAACTCTCTACGACAGGTCATCATCTGTCCACCCAGGACCATACGGAAGTTGGCCGCAGTTAGCCGCATCCCACGGTCT
>JTDE01001942.1:71570-90617 GCA_014338405.1 Paragonimus skrjabini miyazakii | reverse complement strand
TTCACATACTTGGGTAGCACTATCTCGTCAGCCTGTAATATTGCTGATGGTTGGGTCACGTACTCCGTATATCATCTAATCGTTTACCGTACCGGACAATGTACGCTGAGGCCACCAACAATTGGGTCAAACCACGTGGTGGTCAAGCAACAACGTGGTCACAGAATATGAAGACCTTGACTGCTCCATTGAGCAAAGTGGGTAGGTGTCGCCTGCCTGGATGGGGTCCTCGTGATCACTCAAACCGCTGGTTAGAGACGCTATCCGAGATGGCGATGTGTCGCAGTCAATGGCGTACCTGTATCCATACCACTTCTTGCTCTTCCGCTTAGTCTTGTTTCAATAATTTTCAACTTTCTTAGTAACGTTTTCTTCCAGGATATTCCACGTCACTGTTGAGGTGAACGGCGGCCCGAGCCACAGTACATTTTGGTCAGGCTCATGGCTGTTATGATGATGATGGTGTGGCAGACGACTAGCTGGCATCCTTAGTGCATGACCCAACCACCCATTTCTGCGCAAATATAAGAATTAGACAAAAGAATTCGCTTGACAACCACCACCAATTACCCATTTTCTATCGTCCTCGTTGCTTACTCGATGGTGCCACCGGACATGAGCGATCGAACGCAGACATCGGTGGTCAAATATCTGAAGAAGTTTCATGTCTTCCACCCTGAGCGGTCAGGTTTCGCTTCCGTCAAGCAACACAGCCCTCACTTTCGCAATATATACGCGGACGTTAAGACCCAGAGAGATACATCTCTGTCGACAGAGATGTTCCAGATTAGCTGACAATGCCCTTAGCCCTTCAGTGTCACTGTCTGCATCGTCACTGCCGCTAATATAGCTTTCCTGATATACGAAACCGTCGATAATCTCTGTTACTTCATCATCCAATATTAGATCTAAGTAATTACAGCTATATTGCAGAAACATTTCGCAAGCTGAGACTGCAAAGCGCATTTCGAAGTACTTAGCAGAACGCGAAATTACGCAGAACGTTGTTTGTGTCACCTGAAATTTGTCGAAAAACAACACCTTGTTGTCAGCATAATCAGGATCAGTCAGTTTTCCACCAGGTAGGAGGCAAACGTCGGCATCTTTTGACTGCCGGAGACAATCCTCCACTATATCAACCACCATACAATTAAAAAGAAATGGTAAAAGTGGACAGCCTTGAATTACTTAGCTTTTGGCGCTGAAACTGTCAGATAGTTCACCGTAAACCTTAACCTGAGCTGAAGTATAGGAATAAAGCGCCGATAGTATGTTCACATGATTGCATGGTACACACCCCTGCGTTTAGGCGTTACCGAAAGTGTAGATCAAACACACCTTTATAGTCGAGAAATACGGCAATTGATGGCCGGCGGTACACATGACGCCACTCCAGAATTTGAAGAAGAGCAAAAGTGTGATCTGTACATCTCTACTCAGAGAGAAACCCTGCTAGTTCTTCTTTAATGTTCACCTCCCGAACTGCAGTGAGTTGACCAAGTATGTTGGATACCAGAACCCAAATCATGGATGGGGTCAAACTTACTCCCCTATGGTTTTCACAAGAGCCCCGGACACATTTTATGAATATGGGATCTACTATCGAGATACCCCAGCAAGGAGAGATGGTCTCCACCATCCACACAAGTTAAACCAGCTGAGTCAAGCCAATACCAACACCTCTCAACCTTCTTTGAAAGTGCCAGCATAAAATCATCTGGGCCAGCAGCATCATTCCGTTTGATAGCCGAAATGCAATTTCGAGCCTCAGTCTCAGTGAGTGGCTCCAAATCTACCGACCAGGTTACTACAACACAAGTTCATGACGACAACATAGTAGAAGCAGAAGGCCAGCTACACTGACCCTCAAAATGTTCCACCCAACGTTCTGACCTTCTGAACCTATTAAAAATGTGTGCCACCTGTCTCTCCGATAGATTCACTGACAGACGGTCGCCTGAGATCAGTAGCACGGATAAACCTGAAGAGGTCGCCGGTGTTTCCTGAAGAAAAAGAGGTCTCCATTTCCTCAAATTTTTCCAGCAACCAAGCCTCAAGACAAGCGCTTAGGCTCAGTTTCAGTTTGCTACGAATATCTCCCTAGACTTGGTATATGAACTACCGCCTGCCTTCTAACAACTCCAGAGATTTCTCTGAGATCCAATGTTTGTTCGAGCTATTAACACCCATGCCGCTTGCTATATTTCCTGCTTCACAAATTGCATGCGGGATCTCTGTCCAGCAGCTATCAGAATCTTCGGAGTGAGAACTACTGAAGCAGCTTTCTAAGCTGGTTTGGTACTTATGCTTTACCAGTGGTGGAGCCAGTTTCTCAAAAGTTAGTCGTTGTTGTCGGTGGGGTCGTTGCCATGTAAAAGCAAGAATAAAACGACAACGTACCCACGGATGATCCGAATCCAAGACGAACGACAGTCTTGAATCGAACCATGTCACCTGAAACTAACAACTATCTGGTCTATCTGAGACCAGGCCTGATTTGGGGGAAGAAGGTCATCAGGTATAGCTATGACGCAAACGATGCGTAAGATTAACACCGGCACAAAACATCTTACGCTCAACGCACAGGTGCAACAATCGCCCGTCATTATCTGATTGGTGGGACGCAATCCCAAACCTGACACTTAAACGAGACTCGCCCTCACCAAGGCTGCCGACCTGGGCGTTCATATCTACGGCCAGAACGATCTATCAAAACCATGTATCGACCTGAATGAACGAAGTCTTCGGCACTGACTTCACTACGGTCGATTGGAGCATAAGCTGACACAATGAAAAGATTTCTAGGGGTTTTGCGTCTGGACAGCGCAAAGTCTACTGTCAACAGGAATCTCATCTACTAATGTGGCTGCGGCCGTCCAGCTGAGGACCATATCTATTCCTGCTTGACCGGTAGTGTCAGCCGTAGAGTCACCGGAAGTGTATAACCAGTATCGAACAGACAGTGCTGGTGCTGGTAGTTGCATATGTTGACTACTGGGCTGGATTCTAATATCTGAAACACGACAGACATCAACATTTAACGAGTTTAAAGTTTGTGTGAGAGCGGCCTGTTGACCTATCTGTTCTAGTGTGCGAACGTTGAAAGCACATATATTAATTCGCATTCTACTTCTAAGCAATGGACGAGGGAGGCTCGAAGCTGCTCGATAGGAGATGGGACTTACCGCCACAGTGGTACTATAATTAGCTATATCTATTGTGGGACCTGCGGAATAATCATCAGAAATGGGCATCGAAGGGGCCTGAGAGTTAAATTTGATGGGACAGTTGGGGAGTGGTTAGCAGTAGCACGTTTTCGTCTATCTACTGTGTTGTATGCAGTAGACAGGGCGACCCGGTTTATACTGCGAGACGGCCGATGCAGTATGGAATTAATGGTGTTGTGATTATTCATGGTTGTATGTGCGCTGAGATACTGCCATAAAGCCCAGACCTAGACAGGAGAACGATTAGGGTTCGCAACGAAAGTCTTTGGCTAAAAAAGCCTATACCGCAAGATAGAGGGTGAGTGGCAGTTTACCAGAACTGGTACCTTTTCCAGAAAAAGCAGCCAACCTTCTTCCAACTCCCCACTTGAAGGACCAAGAGATTGTGTATCAGACCTCTACCTGATATGAGTGATTCTGTCGATTTGATGGCCACACCGTCCAGTTTATCCCAATAGGTCATCGAGATGCGCAAGCCGTCACATCGCGTCAATGTCCAGTCTCGTTGTGACGTATTTTTGCAACCAACATCTTCACATATAGGTAACACGTAAACAGGACGCGGTCGATAATCCCTGAAGTTACTTTCACTTCACTGAAACGAAAACCGTTTGCATCATTGACGTCTGTTCGCAAAATTCTAATGTGACTTTCCTCCGCTCAAACAGGGGGATCACTCTGCTTCAACTATTTGGACGAGTTTGCTCGCGCTACTCAACTGATATGCTGCCAGTTTACGTGTGAATACTGAGAATGTCTGATACTACGTGTTTTTCAGCGAATGACAGTGTCAACGCTAACTTATTGAAGTTACGCACAGTCGTACGCTGGCACTGGCACTGATTCGGTCTGTCTATCAGATAGCCACGGAAAGTGTAACTTAACCAATGCAATAAACTAGAAGTGGGAAGTAACGAACTACTCCTTTCTGTGGATATCAGAGGACATTTAATTATTCCAGCGGATAAACACGTTTCAGTATCAAGTCAACCGGTATTGTTAACTTGTCGTTTTTAAAAGATAACCACAATAGTGTTTTTCTTCACGATGGAACGAATAAAACGCTCTTTGAGTCTCTATTATTCAGAACCAATTTGTCTTGTCGAAAAACTAAAATCGGAGAGCTGTATTCGGCCTTCAGTTTGCAAACTCTCTTAACCGGTTGATTGTTTTTCATCCAACCACAGAATTTATATTTATATCAACTCACTACCAACACCGGTTCCATGCACGCGATCCAATACCTCGACGAAAGTTTACAAACGACTATCATCTACGCTCGATGGTTTACTGAAAATACCCCATTATTCGTAACGGGTTATGCTAAGTCAATCCTGGCAACAGGGGACAATACACTCAGCTACAGAAAGTCTACAACTCCAATAAACGGTAGGGTTACTAAGACTATCTTTCAAGTCTGGAAGGGTTCCAGAAAATGCGATCGAACTGATTAGACTTTACACGGCATTAACGAAAAAAGTAAAACAACGGCCTCTCTTAATCTGCACTAACCAGGTGCTCAAATTATCATGCAAAATAACGGTCACATTCTGTTATGGTCACGAAATGACTGAGTGAAACGGTTAACAAAAAACTAGTTCATCGCAATAGTCAGGTATAGTTAAACCTGTGAACCAATCAAACAATGCCAAATGTTAAATTTTATTATGGACTTATTAAAGGTGGAAGTAAACAGATACGTCTGCTGTGTGTTGTAGGGGTGCAATAGTAGTCATAATTGTTCATTGCATACAGTAAATTTATTGCCGAGTTTTCACAAGTAAACCAAACATGCTTCGACCAGTTCAACATGCGGCGTCACATCAAACAGAAAGACAAACGAGTAAAATAATCGTCAAAAAATCCAACAGATTAGTTCACAAAAAATGCATCCATTAGAAAATTGAATTATTTGTGCTACGTAATGACATAAGTCCTTCCCTCAGGGAAGACCAAATGGATAACTATCAGCAAGCTGGAAAAATTAATTTGAACGAAAGTTTCGATTGTTTCATTTACTGTAGGAAGTGTCTTGCTTCATAGAATCTTTATCTTCCTGATCAGTGGCTCACTTAGGAAATCCGAAGAGGATGCACCGTTACGGTCAATCTTTAATATATGAAGGTTTCATGTAGATAGTCATCGGGGACGATTGACTAGTGGACATGTTGGTAACCGTTAAACAAGCGGTGGCAGAGACAGTCAGAAAGGTGACAGAATTTGATCATGATACCCGAGTATTCAGTGCGGGCAAGGACAAAAATGTTTACCTTAGTTTTACGGACGTGCTTAAAATATTTCGTCCAAAACATTTGTCATGCTTTCAACTATCTGGAAAACCAGCAGGTTGGCTACAGCGGCCGATAAATTGGTACAATGTCCAAGTTTAGTTGATTTTCGTAATAAATTGGCGAACCTTCGGTCAATCGTTAACTCACTATGACAGCCAATTGTGTAAGCGCTGTGTACGTCACTATATGTACGTCGTTAAGCAGTCTTCTTAATGAAAGGCCTCGGAACCATCTAGAGAAACAAAGTCAGTTGGTTTGTCTTCATCCGCAATGAAAAAACTGGTGTGTACTTGGCGAGCTCGTTCTAGTCATTTCTTGTAATAGTGGATGACACTTTGTGTGCCTTCGAGGCATGTTCTACAAACAGACCAGATAAAATTTTTACTTATCGTAATCAACAGTTCCTTAGTACATTCGTGCTGTGAAACATTAATAACTCTTGTAAGATAAATGATTTTGAGATATCGACATTGTCGGTAGTGTATACAGGTGATAAATATTCGAGACTGATACAGTGATGTACAGCGTTCCCACATGTGTGGCGCGGATGAAAGATGGTTGTGTTTTTGAAAACAACAGTGACATGGAATAGATTTAGTCGCATTTTAGTGATACGGTCATAGAGCGTTTCACACTACGGATGACACATGGTTTTCTGTTAACCAGAACTCATGATACTGTTAACGGGTTCTCACCAGTTAGTGCCTATTCTAAGTAGACTGCGTTATTGTCGGTAACCGGGATTTCCCGCATGAGTCGTCCAAGTTATCTAATCAAAACGCAGCTGTCGACAATGTTATCACTCGTGTCTCGGAAGAACAGTCAATCTTCATGCAATACATGACTTCCATAACATTCGCAGTTACGTAACTGCATCCAGCAATTCAAAACTGGACGAACCAGTTGAATACAGTAGATTACATTCCAAAAGAATTAGTATGTACAACTACAAATCTTTGTTTCCATGTCAGAAGCATTCAAAGGTAGCGCCACAACCGATAGTAATGAGAATATTCGAGAAATTGTCAATGAACGCCAACGTTTTGGCCTGCAATTGAGGATAGTCCTCACCTTTACCATAACTACGAATCAAAAGCTGAAGTTTAAAATGATAGATGTTATGCACACCACTTACGTTGTTCTTGCGGCAGGTTAAGCAGGCCGCATATCAGCTAGAGTCTTGATGAACTCTTGTGTATCGCAGACAGTTCTTCATTGGCTACGGTGAACCAACCGATCAAAACCCTCTGATCATTTCACCTGAAGCGACCAGTTTTGGTGGCTTGCTTCAAAGTGCTGACATTGGGGTTCCTAGAGTCATCCGTTGGTAACCAGGGTGTTCAAGATACTACGGCCTCATATACAACGTTGTGATTCAGGACTTGTTGAACATTTTCTTTACAGCTGCACCCATATATGGCTGTGCTGTCGTGCAACTTACATTCATATAAAACCCGTGTACTAAGCCATATGCGGTAACCCTAGGACGCTAAATGTTTGCACGCAGCTGCTCTCAGTAAGCATGAAAAATGATCGTAGGGTATTTCAATAAAGAAGCCATGCCATAATCACTATTGTTTTTATCACTTATCAACACCCCTTTCGGCTCGATGAACGAGTACGTAGACAAAAACCGACTGGTCTCTGACATCATAATACACAAATATCTATTCGTTTAACCCTTACTCGTCCATAAGCCGTCTACTGAAATTGTTTATGTTTAAGACAACTACTGACCACACAGATTAGCAGTAGTCTAACCCAAATAGCT
Organism: Paragonimus skrjabini miyazakii; assembly: GCA_014338405.1. NCBI lineage: Eukaryota > Metazoa > Platyhelminthes > Trematoda > Plagiorchiida > Troglotrematidae > Paragonimus > Paragonimus skrjabini miyazakii. Next base: position 83,328 of record JTDE01001942.1, on the reverse strand, counting down.
CATATGCTTCTTCAAATGTTGCTGTTTCAGTTACTGCCATAAGACTGTTTTCTAAAGGCTTGTACAAACTGTCTGCCAAGTCAAGTGACTAGGCATGCTAGAAAAATATACTGACAATTCACACGCCATATACGTAAGTTACAGCAACAACTTCTAAAATTTAAAACACCCTTCTACAAACCGTTTATGAGGGATGTGAAAATGATAGGGTGTATTGAGTTGTGTGTTCAGGCAAGGTGACTGGCTCACGTGAGTTGAATGATATTGATGAATTTTCTATATGACGGGCGCTTGGATTGTGCTACTGTGTTTTCGTGAGATGACAGAGCTGTACACCTTAATGGAGACTGACAAATTGAAATGAAGAATTAATGCATGTCTACAAAAACCCAACCCTCGTAAACGCAAACTTTACGGTTGATTAAAGAAAGTTTCAGCTTACCGCTGTTGTCCATTGTCCGGGATCAGTTTGGATTACGTTGAATTATGCAATTAATTCGACCGTCCTGGTTCCGTCTTTCTTTCGATTCATGCCATACGTGCGAATGACTTAACAACGTTCAAGCAGTTAACTATCATATTGTTGCCGTTGGTGAAATCCCATTTTTTGAGACATTCTGTTTTTTATAGAATTTTGTATTTACTGCCCAGTACAAATTTAAATCATTTTGTTTCTCACAATTTTTACAGTTTAACTGCATCCAATAAATTCGATGCTTTCTAATAAATTGATAAAGTACACATCCTCAACAAAAATGCAATTGTTGGCCGGACAGGAACAGAAACATTACGGGTACTGTAACACCGTATGTGAAAATTGTGAACAATATATATCCAGCTTAAACCGCTGTTTCCCCGCTGGTCAAAATATATTTGATTCACTTAAATCATGATTGCGGTAAAACATAACGGACCTCATTGACATGAATGGACTACTTTATTCACGCATTTTGAAGGCATTTCCGGAGGGATCACGAATTTATACCAAAGGTTGGAGATGTTTCATTAAAATGCAGAAGCAGTTCTCATCGTAATCAAATAATTTTCTACGAAGTTATATAAAGGGAATGTAGGGATAGAAAAATTCAGAAAACGGCATCTAAATTAGTGCTTTACAAACAGTGAATTTTGATACTGTGCATGCTATGAGAACATCAGCGGGGAGAAGATTTTGTAAGTATGTTAGTCATGCGCAGTGAACACAGTTTGCGGGTTAAAGGAAATTCCGTCAGTCACAAACCATCATCTCCATACAATTTAAAGAATGACATCACTCATACTTCCTGTCGTTCACAGTAACTTATACTGCCATGGGGTGCGGTGGTAAATTTATAAAACCTTTCCTCACTCTCACGTCCAACTCTAGTTTTGATCGAATTGTGAGCAAAAACAACGGCAAAAAGGGTGACTTTAACTTGCTTGTCGAACCCAGTGAGTATGAAGACATATTTGGGGTTGCATGGATAGATACAGGCAGATGAGAAATACCAGATTTTGTTTAACGATAGCTGTGGAAGTGGGTGGGAACTATCATAAAAAAGCACTTCCGTATATTCAAAATTCCTTCACAATGACACAAACTAGAACAAAAAACGACTGTGTAATTGATGCGAAAATTATGCTTACAATTTATGAAAGATGCCAGAAACTCAAATTTCAAATAAATCATTCTTTCCTAAAATACCGACGTAATTTATGCGGTTTAACACAACTTTATCTAAGAAAATAGAAAGTGATTTTTCGTCATACGGAAAACAACCAATGATCTGACACCTCAAATCGCTTCATCAACAACTAGCGGGTTTCGTTCTTCGTTTGAACACTATTTGTGAGATTATTCATAAGTATGATGTAGTGAGTCTCATGTAATCTTTAAAATCAAGACGAGATTTGACACACAAATTGGTCGAATTCAGTTCATATAGCAATTTTATTTTATCGTCTATCTGCCAACTTCTACCCATACCTCTTCATGTATTGTTCAGATAAACCATCCAACTAAACCCATACTTACTGACAGTTGTTGCGATTACCTAAGATTCGTCAGTCATCGACATTTTGTCATACGTAAACAAGAAGGTGATGAGGTGAAGTGAAGCATTTTAGTGGCTTGCAAACCACTGTCAAGTACTTAACAAATTGTTGTCTATCACTGTTAAGCTTGCTATTTTCAGAAATCGTTCATGAAAAATAAAACAACGTAACATTTAGAATGCTATTAGTGCTTGAGTTCATAATGTATATCGTTGTCTTTTTCGCAAGCGATGATCCATTAAAAACGTTTATCACAATGAACAGCGCTTGCCTGAAATGGGTTAGCAATGTGACAAAGCTAGCATGCCTCTAATGTCTTTTGGCTCCTTCTAACTTCAACCAAGTTCAACCTAGTTATCATGTCTGTCAACTTTATTGTAGATGAAGACAAATCCACACAAACATAATATAAATAATGTTTGAAACTAAATCACAGAGGTGTAATTGGAATTCAGTACAGTAGCTAGTGAATAGCAATCAGGGGGCACAAATCTCTGCATCTTCTGTTGAAAGTCACTTATTGATTATTAGCCTCGTATCTAGTTTTGTGTTTCAAAACTAACAAATCAATTGTTTTTTAAATATATTTGTGTTGGTTCTCAGTGAACACGAATACAAATAAGTGGCAGTGTTTGATTGTCATGAGTTCGGTTACGCCTAATACTCGTGATCCTGATCCATCGGTTCTATGAGAAACGGTTGATTCCATTCGCATGCGTCACCTTTACAGCTAACTAAATTACGAGGTTAATTCATGTTGGTCATTTGTTGCAGAATCATGTGAGACTGAATTCGTTGAGACAAAGTAGAAGCGTTACTTAGTGAAAATGTATCCGATTATTGAACCGACCGCTCTGTCGATCAACGTAGTCGATGATTCGTCCTCGTTACAAACGGTAGGTGGCACTCTGAATGTTAATTTTATAGAACGAAGGGTTTTAAGTAAGATGTACATGCTAAGCAGTAAGGGTTTTCCGAATTGATCAGATAGTTCGTATTCAGTTGATCTAACAGTACATGTATTGTTGGTTTTGGTTAATTTGTATGTTGACTGATTGGTATATTGCGAATCTGAGTTTATGCGACATCCATCAGCTTCAAAGTCGATTACTAAGTGGATTTACAATATTGTATTTAGTCAAAACAGAGAGAAGACATATATCGCGAGATGTATTTGTCAAATTGCCGACCTCTGTCCACTTTCAAGATACAAACTGAATTCTGCGTCATAACTGGAAATCAATGTGCGATGTAACACGGTCCGCAAAGAATGCACAGTTAAGGTTGAGGCATTGAGGTGTCCATACAGATTGTCCACATTAAACAATGGCTAACTGATCAGCTGACATTATTTGGTCATATTAAAGTATATTTAATGATTCCGACTGGTTGCAATTTTATGATTTCCCCAACTGTTGCCACGTGATTATTTATGGACCATAGCATAGGCTGTACTGTATTTAACCGAATGAACACTTGGTTTCAGTCAATTAGTAATAAGCCCGGACCAGTGTAAATAATTTATTTAGGCAATACATCCCGTTAATCTTCGTCTAAATGTGTTAAAATTCAAGGATACACTTGTCATTACGATGGCAACAGTGAACTGAGACGTTGAAAAAATGTTAGCGGCCTAAAAATGACTGACCTTATGTTTGCAACTTTCATCAGCATACACCCCGAAACTTAATATGAACGATTCCGTCTTGTTGTACATCATAGGTTACTACAGATTTCTAAGTCTTGGAGCGAATCTCCTGTTAGTTATACATTTTGTAGACAGGTTGAAGCTTAAGTGAATTGACCGTGAGAAGATGTTCGGTGCAATCGTATGTCTCAAGATCTTACACTGTAATATCCACTGACAACCTTCTTGGGTAGTGTAGGTAAACAATTGTTGTGACTGCCAACTACCTTGCTTAATTACATCGATCGGACCTACATTAGACAAGAAAATGCAGCCTGCAATAAAGGGATTAGTGGAAGGTTGTTCGATCACAAAAGTGCGTAAACAGATGGGCATGTGCGCCAACCTTGAGTAAAGCATTGCGTAGGAAGGTTACACTAAGTAGATAATGCTTGGAGGCAAAGTGAAGTTAGAACAAAACTCTCACTTGAGTACTGAAATATGAGTGGTATGAAATGACCAGCGGCGATCTCACTATAAGCTTTTTTGAACCCATTTAAGTGTATACAAAATTGTACAAATTGAGAGCGATGTATAGTTTCTATAACTGAGAGTTGATAACCGGTAACATATGATTTATAAACGATTGCTCCAACTTGGGTGAGACCTATGAGGTGAGAAGATGATGAAACGTGAGAAATCGTACTAATTTGTAACATGGCTTAAACAAACTAGCAGTCATTGTGTGCATATCGACCCTATAATCTTCAGTAATAACAAAATGTAGGTATGTCTGCAAGTTTTGTATTGATGATCCTACCAGAGAATATGATCAAAATTTACTTTGAAAACGTTCTAGAACATTCCGTCACGACAAACCTTTTTATGCTGAGCATGGAAAATCACGCACGCATGGAGGTGAAATCACAATTTTGTGACCGGTAAGCTAAAAGCAATTTGACGTTTACTGAGAATATTTTCAAGTGGTGCAGCCTATGAATTTTAGGATTCAGGAGGAGTCGGCTACAGCTAGTCAATTTGCAATGTATGACAATAATGAAAATGTAGTCATCACTCGTGTATTGACCGTCCGCTAACAAACCTTTTTCCAAGCAAGAGAAGTGAGGACACATAATGCCATTTTCGAGCGTAAAAGGTGCACAATGAAATTTAGAGTTGATGTGGTTGCGAATAAGATATATCCGTTTAAAAACTCTCTGCCGCGTTCCAAGACCGTGACGGAATCAGTCACGTTTTAGACCAAACTGGACTCGAAAATTCACAACAAACCATTGATGTTCGAGATTTCAGCTCATGGCCGGTTCACTTTCCAAACGCCACCAAATGGACATGTCCAATATGACGTCAATTTGGCGCATTCCAGCTTTTGGCGTAATTGTGACTGTGTGCTCGTCAATGTTCAGGTTTTCTTCACATTATAACTTGTTACCCAGTCAACATCGCATCAGAACATACCAACAAACATCCTCCCCCTTCCTTTACAAGCCTAAAGATCTACAAAGATAACTCACATTTTGAAATTTTCAGTGACGAACATAGTTCAGTATACCTTTTACTGTCCGAAATGACTTGACAAACGTGCGATTTCCCAAACAAAATACTGGCTAAGTGAGACTGTTACATGTGTTTATGTTAGTAGGGACGAAACCGCAATCCTACATGCCTTCTTTAAATGGCACGCATGGAAAAAGGTCATATGGATCGTAAACTCTTGTATATAAGGTATATGTCCATACGAAATTTATACAACAGAATCCATCAAATGCATGTGCAGTGAATAAGTCCCTTTATGGTCATCCAGCATGGAACGCCTTCAAAGTGGAGGTTTACTCTCACATCAATCAAAATGTCCTCAAAAGGTTCACAACTTTATTTGGGCAGATGACGTTACTCGTTTTCGATGTCATACGGTTTATCGTCCACATCTTTGTGGCTTGCTTCTAGGATTTCCTTATTCAATATTTGGGCCAGAGGCTCAAATGTTGGAGAATCGACCATGTACAAACAACTGTCAAACGGCATATCAACAGTAGAGTAAACCGTCACCTTCTTTGGAGGTTCTAAATGGTAAATTGCTTCTCATGCTGCGGATCAGTTTGTGCGTCTACAATCGATTAATGTCATGGTTGTCTGACAGACTTTGTCATATTCCTCATTTAACAATTCCGCTTCACCCTACAATCCTAACCACTTGGATACTTCACTACTCAGTACGTCGACGGGTGACTTCGAAGTCACGACCCGTTTCACCAAGTTACTGAAGATTTAGGGGAGTTGCAGAGTGTCAGTCGTGCAAACAGCACGGACGGATCAGAAAACTAGTTACACATATTAAAGTCCCCTGTAACTTCTAACGCGTCACACATTGAGTGAACGGAATGTGCGTTCATCAGTCAACGCTGACTGACTGTTCAGAGGACACATAGAAATTCCAGATTTCTCAGACAACCCGGCAGTCGGCATTCGGGAAGCTATTCATTCAGTTCAATCACAGTTTTACCTGTTAGATTTTACGTGATGCTTCAACGCATGCTACTAACCATATGAAGCTTCAGCTTCTTCGTCAGCATAATTGGTGCGACCAAAATATAGTGACGATGTTTGTGTGACTCACTTTTAATGGTTGACTGGCCCGCTCGTTGTCATTATTGACGAGATAAAATCGATGACATTTACGCCATCGGTGTGGCTGTTCGGCTGAATCGTTTTTACTAGACGCTGAACAAGTGAATGAGAAGGTTAATCAAATAAACTGCATATATTATTATCGAGGTCGGACCGCACGCGATTCGTTCGAATGTTTCGGTTTACCATACTTTATGTCTGAAAAATTAAACTCAACATCTAGCATTACTGGCGTGACAGAGTGCACTCTAATTTAAAAGCGACATGATGTTCACACCACATTAGATTAATTTTGTTTTCCAGATGATAACAAGTGGAATCAACAATACCATCCAAAGAAGATGCTCGTAAAAACTGACTCTTTTTACACACACTCACCACAATTCAATACAACATAGTCGGTTTTTGATTCAAGGTTTTATACAACTGATATGTCACAACATAGAGCTGTACAAAAAATGTATCACCCATTTCAAGAATTTACAAAAAGGAGTAAGAAAAATATTTGGAAATCTTAAAAGAAGAACATGACAAAACAACATAGGTGACCACCAATGAAAAAGTGTAAGGATTGCATGTCGGCTTTACTAAGATGGACTTGGCAGTACGGTTTCTGTCAACAACACAAACATAAGACATAAAGTATCTAGTAATACAGGGGAATAAAAACGAGCCAAAGGTTAAAAACTGCGTTTTGTCAAACAGTTTAATTGACCCACTATCATACGAAGAAAACAAGCATATCAACAAAATAGCCCACACACATTTCTTTTTCACAAACTTCGGACAAGACACAATGGATTCTGCGAGTGAGAAACTTCATGTTTGTAGATGATACTGCAAAAATACTCGAAAGTTGTGAAGTCAACAGAATTTAACGGAAATCTTCTATTGATTCAGGTATGATCTCGCCTCGTTCTTGATCCAAGCGTTTTCGTTGGTGTCCACGAATCAAGATGACGATCATGGTAATGATGAGTGCCAAAATTAGAAGACCGAGAACCACACAGACAGCGATGGTTCCTGGGCTTACTGTGGAAGGCAAAATAAGTGGAATATTAACGATTTTTATATTCCTGTTAGGAGAAATCAACGTCGCCGCACGGATATTTGTCGTGGTTCCCTAGTGGATGTCAAAAATGAAGCCGGCAGTTCTGTATCAAACAACTGCTTAAAGCAAACCGATTAACGGATAAACCCACAATCAAGTCACAGATTACAATATCAATTGAACATCGAACGTCTATCCGTGCGAATCTTTTAGCACAGTCATGTAAATAAACGTTAACACAAGGTTTCTTTTTGTGTGTCATTAAAGAGTTTTGCCCAAATTCTTCAACTTATGACACAGAACGCACACTGGCCATCGATAATTTGACCAAAAGTAAAGTAATCGCACCGATTAGATGGTGCGATAAAAGATGGGTAACCATTTCCGACGAAAACTTGTTTTGTTCTCATATCGGACAAAATGATCATTTAGTAACCTGGTACATTTTAAGTTGTGGCCTTTACTCTGGAGCACACTTCGCCGATGGAGAACCGTACTGTGAAAATATCACAAGCCCAATAGTTCAGGTGGTATCCTCTAAATAATCGCTGAAGTGCTTTCAGATGTGGCCAAATCTTTTGGCCAAGCTGAGCAGAATGATTGACCCACTGCATGGCTTCGATATATTGTTCCTCAGACAAATGGAAGTTTCACTGGAAACACGGTTGCCAAAAATTGTCAGTTTTACGTCGAGCGTATCAAAAGTTACCAGTAAAAAGCCCGATATTCAAGTGGACATTTCATTAGCCCAATTGCTTGGTTTAGGGTCATTGTCCTCATCGTATTTAATCAAGGCACAATTAGTTTCTATCTAATTTGACAACTAAATTTTAGGCCGTCAAAATGATTACAAATTCTTGATGAATATTGATGTGAATAAATGTGATTAGTCCTGTACTCCTTCGGACAATGTGTTTGTAAGTAGCTTTTGACCTGATAAAATGCCCAAATTTGCCTTGTTCTGGCTGTCATCATCAAACTTTGCGTTCCCTAACTTGACGAGTTATGCGGCAGAAGGTCTTATTACAAACTCCGCCACACATATATACCAACTATTTTATTTTCAAGAGGATCACTTATATGATAAGATTGTTACATGGCAATCAAACGTATCGAGTTTGGCCTACAAATCTCATTGCTTACACACTGCACACAACGTCTCTCGTTTTAACTATGGCGTGTCATACTATCGTCGTCTAACTGTTGCACCCGAACAGTTCTCTGCTCGTAAACAAGATGGGAATATCCACCTCGGAAAACATGTTGCCCGCAGCAATTATCAGGATTTATCGGAGAACATACTGACAATAATTATCAAATCACCAAATGGGAATACATGAGCAGGTTACGATAAGAAGTCGTACCCATTAGGAGATCAGGCTGTTGAGAATTTGACGAAGTATTTATTACCGATATAATGTTCAACACATTAGTTGATTAAGGAAGAAAAATCAATTGCAAAAAGTTCCTGCTTCGAGTTTATTCAAATTAATGACAAAAACAGCATGCTCAAACGCGGCAAACGCTCTACAACGGAGCCACACAGGGAGCCCGAACATTTCATGTTTGCACCCAATCACTGTCCCGATCAACCTTCCCACTGTCTCATACTATCTAGCAAATGATACACGGAATTTACCGTCATGGCAGTCAAACTGTTCAAAAGTCAAACTTGACTATCAGCACCCAGATTAAATTAGATAGTTGAAGGGACAAACATAAGGTGATCATCGTTGCTACCTCGACGTAGTGGTCAAGCTTGTGCATTGCGTCAGTCAGGAACGCAACATTGGCTGTCATCCGCCCTCGAGGCAAAATTACACTACACATGTCAGACGACAGTGTACCTTATTGTGATAAAACACTTTTGTTAGAGTACAACCATTCAGAACGTGCTCGAGACATGTGCTGTATTTTTCAACATATATCTTTGTTGCTTAGACTTCCACTTCCTTAAACAGCAGACGGTAACACAGATTAGGTCTCGAGATTTTATAACTCAGTAAATCAGCAAGTTACAGCCCATCGTGGTGACATCAACATGAAGTGAAGTGGAAAAGAGTATGGTAATGCGCTTATCCATGTCCATTCACAATATGAGATTTCATGGCTGGCTTGTGTCTTCTTTTGTTTCGTTGATTAGAGACGTTTCAAAAGAACTTCGACTAAACAATCGATCTGTCAAAAAACAAGTACCATATCCACTTACCTGAAGGTGCTACGATCCTAAATTATGGTGATTCAGTTGAAAAACTCCGGGGTCATTTGACCGTTCGCTGAAATCGTTAAAAGTATCAACTGTAAACCGTCATGTAGACAGGTTTACTCCTGATAAATGGGATGCATGCAAACAGGGTCTGAAGAACAGTTTGAAATCCATGTCGCTTGTATTTCCTGAACAAGTGTGTCGTGGAGAAAACCCCTAGCTGTATACTCCGTTAGCCTCGTCAATTATCACTTCATTTGAGGTATGTCTGAGTCGCATGGTAATCAACTTTACGTCAACATATCAGATCCTTTTGATGAGTCTCATCATCAACTACAAACGTGAGCTCAACAAATGTGTGATGTGACACTCAGATACACCTCGGGCTATGACTGGAGAATGCAATATTATTTACTGCGGTACCTAAAAGTATTTTGATGTGAATACATTCTAAAAAACGGACCTAAAAGAAACAAAACCCTTTTACAACACGCATGCGCAGTAGTTTTTGTTTTATCCCACATGTATTTTCACCAAAGTGCTACATCGTTGTTACTGACCAAGATCCCTGTTGTCCGACAGATTAAAACAGATGGCTACATGTTACAAAAGATCGAAACCTCCATTTTAAGATTATTTATCGTAGTGTGAACATGTCAAATGGTTTCCAACGTTCCAATGTCTCTCCGCGTTCAGTTTTGTTGCTTGGAAGCAACAAAAAATACCACCGTAGAGTCACAGTATGCCACAAATCTTTAACACCTGTAATACAGAAGCTCTTTCTCTGTATTCTCGGCAATGCATCTGCTTGGTGATCCATAGTATGGTGTGTAATGCACGTGCGCATTCAATCCTCTCTTTACGCATGAGAAAGTTGATACTTCCTTGTGAGAACTCATGTAAACGGTTTGTAAATTACCTAATGGGCAGTATTTGGAAAATAAGACCGTAGGCTCATTTCCGCTCTCACTGTGGTTTTTATGGCTGTCGAATTGTTTCTAAGCACAAAAAGGGCCTCGCGGAATAAAGCAATGAAAAAAAAGGCAGTGACATGCTGCATATGACATGCCAATACGTCGAAGTAGTTAACTGATACAACTGACAAACTTATAGACAAAGTATAAGAGAGACAAACGTGGTGGTCGGCATCCAGTTCGGATTAGCCTCTCACAATGACCGAAGCCAAAGGATACATACTCTGAGCTAACACCACAAATGGCTTGCGCTGAACCGCTTGTAGCTCCACTCACACACCATGTATCCAGTGTAAATCCGAAGGAATAAGATCAGGAGGTGTGTCAGTGAGGCCTTTGTGTCCAGCCAGCCAATGCTAATTAGCCAGTTGTTAGGCTAGCTCAAAACTGAAACGCCTTTTTCTCAAAGAATAAACAGAGAGAGAGACTCTAGCGGTAAGATCTAAACCATAAAGAAAAATATCGAAAGTATAATGCAACGAGTAATTCAGTATAGGAGTATACGCCAGTGCACTCTAGACAGGATATGCAATAAAATCAAAATGCAAGGTTAGACTGGAAGAAAACAGAAAATAATAATCATTATACGGTACATCAAAAATGCTAAAGAAAAAGAAAGGTAGAATGTCACAGACATCCAGGCTTATGAAAATGGAAGCGGATGAGTTCCAAACGATAATGATCGTTGACTAATGTGAACAAGAAAAGAACGGGAATATCTGACCTAACCTACTTGACCCTAACGTATTCGTTGTCTTTTCGCCGACAGTGTACTGTAGATACGCTAGCGCAATCGAGGTCGCACATCGCAACGTCATATAGTCATGTCACTATGACCTATGACACTGAAGGTTCTCTTGCTTACTGCGCACTTCTGTTCGCTGCCCTCATTGCTGCTCATTGAGCTTGCGGACGTCCGTCCGGATCATAGTTCTCCAAACTATCCTGTTAACGCCAAGTCTCCCCACTATCTAAAATCAATGTTGCAACATGAAAACCTTACCTGGATAACATTACGGTTTCTCCGCTTTTGAACGCCAGGATTTCGCTTACTTGATTTCAGTTGTCTGCACAGCAGCTGCTTTGGAATACGGTCATCGCCCATCCAACGGGCGTGACCTAGCAAAGCTGATTTGGCATCAGCATGGTTTCCATTCCGTCTGTGTCTGTTCGCCGCACTACCTCAGTGTTCCGAACTATGTTCGACCATGGGATACCCA
>JTDE01001942.1:7938-71470 GCA_014338405.1 Paragonimus skrjabini miyazakii | reverse complement strand
AGCAAGTGGAAACAGCTCAAATAGCACACACTCTGCTGATACGGTGTTCACGTCTCACTGCCATACAACAGTATAGACAACACCACTAAGCAGTAAACACACAGCTTATCGGCCATATTCTGGCTGTGGCTCTTTCGGAGACGTCTTTAAAGATAACTGAACGTGCCATTAACCTTTGATGCACGAGTCGGTAACTTGCGGTCCGCGGACAGATCCGTCGATAGATTACTATCCAAGCGGCATACATCTGCGCAGCTGTCGATAACATATTCATTGGTGTAAATTCCAGACACGGATGCAGAAAAAGCACCCTTGCCCCGGAGAAGGCTGAAACAAAGAAAACGCCTCACCCGTGTTGATATCCAATTCAAACGTGGATATCACAGTTGCCAATGCCGTGGTCAGTCGTTGCGATTTTTCTTCACTATGTGCAAATAGCGCGCGGTTATCTGCAAGTAGAAGCACATGCTTCTTTGAGGTATGTAATTGGGATGGGATACTGAAACGTAGAGTATTTAATGGGAGCTCATCTGTCCCGGAATCAACCCAATTCCCGCCCTCCGACAAACCCTGAAAATCAACTGTTAGCATGGCAGTCAAATACTAACTAAATAGGACTGGGGCTAGAACATTAACCTGCTTCACATAACTGATGATGTTAAGACCATCATAAGTCGGTTCACATGAGTGTACCCTCAACTTCATACCCACATGCAATAGTCTGATCAAATTACCGAACTTACCTGGACATCCAAACTTACCAAGCACTCTCCCCAACGCCTCACGGCTCATTGAACCGAAGGCCTTGGTGAATTTCAGGAGGAGAGTATACAGGGACAGGTTGCGTTCCAGGAACTCCCTCTGAAACTGTCGAACAGCAAACACCAGGTCGATCGTACTGCGCTTCGACAGGAAACCACACTGCGTCTCAGAAACTTGACCTAAAAGCGTCCACATTCAGTCGATTGGAGAAGATATTTGCAAGCATCCTGCCTGTGCAACTAGGCAGACAAAAGCCCCGATAATTGTTGTTTGCCACCCTTGACTTTAAACAAAGGTACTATCAGAGAATCCTTGAAATCTTGTGGCATTTCTTCCTGCTCCCAGATGGAGTAAACCAGCTGGAGCAAAGCGCATTCCATCGCCGGTCCGTCAATCCTCACGATTTCATCTGGCAGTCTATCCCCGCTTGCAGCTTTTTCATTACGCACCGCTGGCAAATCCGGGCCAAAACCAAGTGAAGACTGGGTGGCCTGTTGCTGCAGGCTGTTCACTGTCAGCCCGTCGGTGGTAGCAAGATTGTTTGGTAGACTACCAATGTCTGTGCACCAATTTTTTCTGCTGACTTCTGGCTCGCTGCATAGAAAACCGATGTTCGCGTCAACCAGTGCTTTGGTAGACTGGACGGATACACTGAAAATGGCGTAAGCGATTCATGGAAGCGTTTATGTTGTCGGCGATCTGCGTAGCCCTTCGTCCATCTACCCTGCTTCCTCTACCAGTTGTCTTTGATTCCGCAAACACGTTCGACCAGTTGACGCCGAGTACTTCGGAATGTCGCTGTTTTGTCTTCATTGTCCGGTCCATTATGAAGGCGGTAAACGTTGCACTCTTTTCTTCTACCAGTCGTCAAATCAGTCTGGACATATCTGGCGTTCAACACCGATCGTCTTAATGGCTGGTGCCATGGTCTGATTTTTGAGCTGTTTGCTACACACCTTCGGGGGTGACGGATAAAGCAGCGTCTCGCGGACAAGCATCAACAGCACGCTGACAAGCAACTCTCGTCTCACAGTTCTGCAATCGTTTGACATTCAGCTTCTGTCGTCATCCGGAAGGTCTAAAATAAACAGGCTTACATACATGAATGAACAATTTGATACTGACTAGTCTACGATCAGTACTACATTCATTGCCGCGCATCAGTCGTGTAGTATGCACGTCACAAATGTTGCGCTTTTGCACAGTCACATATAAAGCAAATGATGACGACCGTTTCGGCGGTGAGTCTACGTCCTGATGTAGCCAGCTCGTGAGTAGCAAACAGGCGGAGCAGACAATCATCGTTTCGGTTGTCGTACGATCCGAGGGCTCTCAGCCAGGCCATTGAATCGCGCCTGACTAGAGCGTTTAAGCCACTCAAAACAAGCAGTCAGTCGCTCACTGGTGCCAACCGGATTGTGGCAGGCAGTTGATCATACAACTTTTGCTTTGTATCATCAGTGTGGCACATAGTTGGACCCTAAACACTAAGAAATGTTGCACACTTACCTCGACCGAGTCGCAGGCGCATCGACAGGATTTGATGGATCATGTCATGCGGTTTGCCTCTCATCAACGAATTGATGCGATCAGCGACTGCGAAACAGACATCACGCTCTTGACTACGGTCTGGTGGTTAGCCTAACCAGTGGAAGATATACTCGGACCTGCTTCTGGGGGCTCACTGCGGCCTGTGGTCTGCAAGACTGCTACGTGGATTCCATAGTGGCTTCGTTCCATCGCCATCAGTACGGTTCGCCGTTCCGGCCGAACTGTGGTGATGTGTCAGTCCAGAAGCGTACGCACATTCCATGCTCCAACACAGGGCGTTTTGCGTCTCCAGGTGTATCTCAGGTTGGACTACGTTTTACTTTGACTCGAATGAGCATTGTATGTTCTCGGATTCGTAGTAGCGGGATCATTAGGGGAGGGGAAAGGAGAGGGTTTGGCACTAACACGTTTTGACCTATCCACCCTGCCACAAACAGCTGATAGGACAACCCGGCTTATCCTGTGCGGCGGCTAGTGCAGTATGGTATTTGGTTTACGTTGTATAATCATGGTTTGCGTGGGCTTTGGATATTGTCAGGACGCCAAGTCCTAAACTGAGGAGCAATTAGGGCTCCTAACCGAAGCCTTTAGCAGCAGGTGACACACACATGAACACACAATGGCTGCAACACTGACCACCAGCAATGACCAAATTGCCGTAGTTACGCACATGGCAGGGATCCATACACCTATAAAGTCAGTGCAGAGATAAGCGAGTGACAACGACAAAACCGGACCAGACAATAACAAATATCCAATCGAAAAAACACAACCCACCGGCATCACCCACAACGAAGGCAACAGCCTTTTTTATGGCTGTTCTGCTTTGGCATGACTGAACCTGCAAGGACCGATATCCAAGTCAGCATAGCCCACCGGATCAAACCGGCATACAAGCCTAACCACTAAGCCAAGGTAGCAGCAAAGGTCAAGAGTGACAATCATAAGCACACGCAGGTACACAACCATAACATAATCAACCATGCAGGTAGGGAGACACACGGTTGTTTTGACCTGTTATATTTCAATAAGCAAGTGGTGTTTAAGGTTGATTCTGAAGTATACACATGTTCAACCGTGACGAGTTAAGCAATGAACTTCGAAGCATGCACGCCTCTGTAGATAAGTTCTTGACACACAGATGACTACCAGCTTGCACCAGAAGTTTCAGAGTGTGCAGTTAATCGCCCGGTTCTGGTTGACTAGAGAGTGTTTATTGGTAAGTGATTCTGCCAAGCAACAATAGTTTAGTTTAGAAACAGATTTTTTATCAGACGGCTTCAGTTCCACGAAAGTAAGACCGAATGCTTGCAAATTTCCTCCGCAACAGTATAGGCTGCTGTGCACGTGTCTTTTAATACCCGCCTATTGATGCTATTACTACCAACCCCCTAATTTTAATTACGAGCGACTTGCTAATTTATGTTCATATGGGGAAGTTAAACATTGTGGCAAACAGATCATGGCGAAAACGCTCCTGAGAGACTGTGTCGTTTATGAACTCTTAGCAACAACTGGATAAATTACAAACAGATCCGAGTCGTCCACCACTAGTATGTCTAGATACCTTCTGCAACCAAGAATCATTCCCTCGTGATCGGACAAATAAGGGTTAGCACAATTTGTTAGCGATTGCAAAAAACTGCAGTTTGAAGTACCGGATAACACATCTTTTGTATGGTCCACGTATCGTGTTGATGCGATGCATCTGCCTCCTGCGGACCCCGTGAGACTCGCCATCTTTTCCAGCCGCAGGCGCAGAGTAGCATTACAATGCCAGGCAAGTAAAAGACTTACAGTAAGATCACCAGAGATTACTTTACACTTTACTAGTACAGACCCATTAGTAACCATTCTATTACCTTCATATAAAGTCTACGTAGAGTTGGACCATCATGGGTACGTTCAAGGAACTTTCCCATAAGGCCAAGCTTATTGAGTTTTATTGGTAGGAAAAATGACTGAATTTAGAGAGTGTATGGAGGCTACACCAATTAACAGTCTCTCGTCAATAACAGTACTCTAGAGGTAAATAGCATCTAGTAAGTTACGTACCGCATGAACTCCCGGTTAAGTCGTGAGAACAAACGCAAACTGAACAGCCTTCTTTTCCTAAGCTTTAGTAGTTCTAGTAAATGAGCAATTTACTGCTTTCGAAACACACGGTATGCATTATGAAGCCAATGAAATGCTTAGGTGAGGAATCCAAGTCCGGCCGCTTGAATCATTTGACTGGCCCCTAATAGGTCTGGGTTCACACATGACGAAATCATTAGTCCATATTTTATTGGATGAGTTCTGCACGCGCCTTCAAAAACAGATGTCCTTGTAAAGCTTTTGTGTATTACCACTTGTAACCTGTCGTTAGTATTTACTAGAAAGGAAGTTAGAAGTTCGACTAGGTCATTTATACAAAGTATTTCAGAAAACTGGGGAAGTAAAGTAATTTCTTATTATTTTCAATTTCATGAGCACATGTGTACAAGCATTGACTTTGTGATATGTTTATCCAAATTCCAGTTGTGTTTTACATAAAGTTTGGATAAAGTACCCCACTGACACTTCTGATTCATTGGCTGTTATTCCCACTTTGCAAACAGTGACTGATCAGATGAACCGAACATGAAGGTATCGTCTGCCTGGCTAAAATTTACTGTTCATATAGTGTTGAAATTGTTTTAGCTCACCGTTGACGGATAAATGTATGTCAGAGTTGTGTCAATAAGACCGCTTCGTTTGCTATTTATTGTGTCTTATCGGAGCAAATTTTGAGCAAATTCCTAAATCGAATGTCACACACAACCAGCCAAGTACAGTAGAACCTTTGAGAAAAGGCTCGTGAACAGGGAACACTCCCATCAAGGATCACATCAATCTGGTAATTTGAATTTGCTTATTGTTTTATCACCGTTTAACGGACCGCACTTTCAAGTTCCAGTAGCGACCCTCTCAACTCGGCGAGTTAGTCTGAATGCAAGTCATTTACTTTCCATACGTCCACTCGCTATCTACAGTAATTTCGACCATCGAATAAATGACCCACATGGCCTGCGGAAAAGTGCATGCACCGCACTTGCCACCAGAATATACACAGATGTTTATTTCAATCTTGCTTTATCGTAATCCTCACAACATGGGATTAGTGTAGCCGAGCCAACGAATAATCGTGCTGCGTAGGTGTATGATTGTCCAATTCATCAATGGCACGGAGTTCTGTAAAAGTCGCTAATCGAAAGTCCACCTTCATGCGCATTCGTAGCGATGTGCACCTGTGTGACTGGGATGTGTTTGCAAGTATTTGCTTATTTTGAGAACTAAGCGCACAACCTAATACTTGTTAAATTCGACGGTTACCCACTGTTGGAAATGAGAAAACTGCAATTCACAAAGACGGGGAAAAATTAAACTACCGAAATACGATTTCAAATAAAACATTGCTTGGGTGACACGTAGCGACAGAAATAGCGTGATCAAACACGGTAAGCGTTTCATAAGCAGATCTACGAAGTCAAGCAAGGAGCGCGGACATGTCGTATTTTGACATAGTTACCCTCGCAACCAACTGTGACATGTAGAATCTGCCAAACGACCTGGTGGACTGACTGTCCAAGCAGAATTTCTCAACGAGTTTACGCTAGGACTCATCAAGACCACTACTAAGTACTGAAGTTGCGTAACTTATAAACAATGTTACTGATTTCATAACTTAGGCAATACCTAATTGCGACAAATATGCGTCTTGTCTAAATTGGAGCAAGAGGCAGAAACAACATATCTAAGTTGAGCCGTGATACCAAGCTGTATTGGTCACTCCGATTCTGGCCTGCCTATCTTGCGATTTACAGCTGACAACTTTAACATCCTTTGTAAACGATCAAACGAACCCGGATTTTTTAGGTGGCATCGTTAATTAATATCATAACACACTTATCCAGGTGGATACGGTACTTCATTTTTTTGACAGATCGACTATTTAGAAAACTTGTTTCTAAAATGTCTCTAATCAACGAGCAACGCTATTATAAGTATATTTGCACTTGACTCCAATAAACATAGGTTAAAAATCCCCAACATTAATCAGGCGCACTTTCTTCCACATTCAGACTAGTCACATTCACAAATGACTGCATCAAATACTATAGATCTTTAACGTACAGTTAAGACCAAAGGCGTTAGAGATTATTCAAAGATTAGTATAATTTTTCATAAAGCATGAGCTCTTTTTAATCCACCGGTTACATAACCTGCAGTCCTGCCTCTGTTTGCTCATTTTGCAGAACTATGGTGGGATTAATTTGTAGTTATGACATTGCAAACGGATGTTTAAAACAAATTTCTTTGATCAAAGCTGTGAAGTGAATACAACCATTCAAGTTGCAAATGCCACTGTTACTACTGGTAACAGCTGAGTTGTTCGTTTGCAAGTTGGCAGTACGTTGATGTGTCCGCCATGAGGTTTGAGTAGGTGCATTCTTTTTCCATATTTCAAATTTAAAACAGGGCTGTTTTCGTGTTTTTTTGATGGCTTTACTGTCGACAACTGATGTACCATTTTTGTCACTAACGAAATTTGTGCATCGCCGGTGGTTTATGACACCGGTTATGTGTCTACTGTCACTTACAGGGCGCATGCATGTGTAAGACCTACACAGAATGATGGCTACATTCCTTGAATCTATCAATCAATCAATTTATCTATCTATCTATTTATCAAATCCATCAAAACTAGTCACCTGATTGCAAACGGAGACAAAACCGTAAGTAAACTCACATTTACAATTTCCTTGTGGTGGCGGAAGTTTCCCTTCGGGGGAGTACATCATCTGACAAACGCAAACACTTTTGCCTTCCGAGTCGAAGATGCAACGACCACGTGGCCCGCAACCACCCGAACAAACTGGTGAATTTGCGGCTGTAATAACATATAGAAATAGATAAGAAAATAGGTTGCAATGTCGTCAGCCTCTAAATGTGAAAACGATTAACAAAGATATCTGAGAACTTCTAATTGAACTTTCGGACTTTATGTGATAACACTGAGAACACGAAGTTCAGTAAACAATTGTTTTCAACAAAATCTCATCAGACTGTTACAGTTATAAAGGAAAATAAAACTAAAAACTCATGCGCATTTGAAAATATTGCATCTCAAATGCACCCTTAACGTGAAGTTTATTTTTAATGGTGATATTTACAAGCAAATTGATGGAATGGCAATCGGGTCTGCACTATGAACATTACTGGCATATATTTTTATGGGAAAGCTGGAAAGAACAACGCTAAACACTGTTATAAATCAAATGGCTTTCTACAGGCCTTATGTTGATGATATACTCGCTACCACAGATTCATCTCTCAACCTAGCTAGTATTTCAAAGGACTTTAACTGCGCACATCTGCTGATAGGTTTCACTGTGGAATCAGATGGATCTTTCCATTTCCTGGACACCTCTTTGAGTAGAAGTCTGAAACGCTTCGTTTATCGTAAGACTATTTGGTCGGGCTAGTACAGTAGCCTCTATAGTTTTATTCACTTGAAATAGAAACGAAACCTGGTGAAATGTTTGGCGGATAGAGCTAACGAAAACTGCTCAACAGATGCTTTGAAACATGCAACAAGGCGGACAATTAGATTACGCGGTTTATAATGCAAACATCAGGGTCCAATACGCGCAGATAGAACCTTGGAATATCTCCGTCAATTAAGTGGTAGGATAATACTTCTAGTTACAGGAATAAACAGTTTTACGAATTGGTGATAGTTATAGTCACCTGGCTGAGATGTGAAGTTTGATTTCAGTAATGCATGTCAAGCAGCTTGTGCTATATCTATATCTCATTTTGAGCAGGAATGGTCACTCAGAATAACGAAATTGGACACTGCAAAACTCTACTCCTGCAAGGCTTCCAATGTGTGCTCTGGCATGTCGTTACAACGATCAAGACGGTTCATTGGTGTATTTGGTTGCGGATGAGTCACACAGTTTTCGCAGTACGAATGAATACACACGTCTAGTGAACGCTGATGGCTCAGCCTCCGTTGTCTTTCCAAAATTTGTTCACGCAATAAACATTCTGGTCACTTCATTGAGTGTATCACTGAAAACCAGAATCACACCACAGGATGCAGATAACTTAAATCAAGTCGGACTCAAAATTGTGCTTTTTACCAAACTCTGCACACAACACTAGATAACACATCACGAAGACGTACAGTTGAGAAACAATCTGACCGCCGCTGGATTCAAACGAATGACAGAAACAGAATACTGAAACGCGGTAAACGTTTAACCAGCTGAGTTATCAGGACAAGGTGGGAGCTTGGAAATGTCACACTGTGAACGATGTTTTGCTGCGTATTACAAAAAATCCACTTTAACCTATTGTTACCTCGTTCGCAACCGTCTTTCGACACATGCTGCGGGACGAAATTTCGGAAAACAGTTAAAATCAACAGATATTCCAGAACTTAAATCTTACTGAACTTGCAAGTTGAGAGTTTGGGTTCTGACAGCAAGAACTAACATTTCTGAAGATATTCCGTTGACTGAGAATTACCTTTCCAAGGGATTCTAATTTGACTTACCACATGAATAAACCCTACTTAGTAGGACCGCCGTATTTGCGCGAACAAACTAGCATAAATATATCCCGAGTCTTTAGTAAACAACGGCTACACCAAAATTGAAGTATTCAGTTGAAATCTTGTCGCTAGCAAGCGTTTATGAAGCTATTCATTTTTAAACGAAAGCTGATTATCTCTACAAGGAACATGTATAAAATGTGTGTGGTTTGAACGGAAAGAAGAAATAGGAGTCTGAGAGGGCGTTTGGGACGAGTCCTAATATCTTGGCGTCGTGCACACCAGTGAAATCTACTCATAACTCAGATACAATCTAATAATTCCAGGTTTTTATTAAGTATTGGCGTGTATCATGAAAAGGAAGGGATGGAATCAATACGCGTAACGCCGTTTTACTTGTATAATATACAACGTTTGAAACAATAAAGTATGTGACTTTCTAATCTTGCTATATCCTAGCTTCTGACAGCATGAATACTCAAATGTGAATAGTCTGTAAAAAGCTCAGGTTTTTGTCGTCCGAATAATACGGTGAAATTACAAAACCAAGATTAAGAAAAATTCAATCCTGCTTCTGTAAACTGGTAGCACTTATCTGACTTGTAGCAAAACATTGCCTACCCAAGATACACTTCACGAAAGCCTAACTCTTGAAGTCTAAACGTTCAGAATTATTCATCACAGTGTCACTGGCTTACTGGTCATGTGGTGCTAAATGGAATTCTATAAACCTGGAGCTATACTCGATCTTTTCTATGGTGTCACGATCTCTTTGCTTTTAATACATGTATGGTCATGGTACCGATTGCTAGACTTCGGTTTTCCAGCAAATTACCGGACACCTGTTATTTCTCATTACTTGTTCAGATGGTCACTTTGTCAATTTCCCTCTGATGTCCATCGAACTTGCTGAAAATCATAGTACTCACAAGTCGTAGTGATAAATAGAACCTCGTTTATCTTAATGTTAACACCTAACACGACACGATGCTTTATAAAGTTATAGTACCATCTAGGAGCTTTGGGCAAACTGAGTTTTTTCGCAGTTCTATTGCGTGTTGCTCACATCAGTACTGATCAGTGAATTCTACTGCATCTCAGATAAACGGCAAAACTAAATTGCAAATGGGTTACAATCTACAACTTGTGACACGGATTAACTTCAGGATAGCCTAGATGACGCACCAAACGTACTGCGGCATCAGCTATCTTGAACTATCTGTTAGACTTTTTAACTTGTTTTTCAGAAATTCAAGTATCTGGATTTATTACTGAGCTAGTTCAAACTGTTTAGGAAGTCTTAATCGTGGGGTTATCGAGCTGAGTTAACAGACGGCAAATGGAAAGTCGATATGCGAAAGCTGCCATCAATTGTAGATAGTGTTCAAGTTGAAAGTAACTGTGTCACCTATCCGGACGATCAGGCAACCTGATCATCACTCACAAGTGAATGTGGTTGAGTGTTCACGTGTGATAGTTCGGTCATGCCTAATGTGAGGTCAGTGGCGCAATGGTATGTACGTTTGCCTCATGAAAGCATGGTCGGAGTTCTAGTCCCGGCTGTGGCAAAGACGAGCTCTAATGGTAGAGAAACTCAACTTTTGTGCTTCTTTTCGGAGGACGTCGACTGAAAGGTCTATGGGAATGCGATAACCACAATCAGTTTTTGGTGATGTTCAACTTAAAAGTAATCAGATCCCCGACTACCCATCAGTAGTCTAAAACTACATAAACTAAAGGTTTTCGTTACTGTTCAACTTATCAGGGCAGTTTAGTATGCAAACCTGGTGTATGTGTCTTCTAATCGAGGTTGCCAATTTCATGCTGGTTTTCTTGTTTATCACTGAAAGTGACCGTGATAAGGGTCAAATTAAGAAATATCTGTTTGAAGTAAATTACAAAGGTTATAAAACTGTTAACGTTAGCTTGATAAAGGATCACCCGGTGAAAACTGTGACTGCTTCACAGTGTTATCCAGTTTCATTAACCAAAAATTGTAGACTTGATATTTTATAGATCGAGTTTTTGAAAGTGAGTATCAGATATTTAAAAAAACTCGGCTGGTGCCTCGTTCACTGCTGACAACTGTACTTGTGACTCATTTCGGATACAGTGATTAACATACATTTCAGACAGCCGTAGAAACAAAGGAACTATACATCATCATTTTACATGATTTCGCTTTCTTTTTGACATATTTTTGTCGCTTCTCTGAACTGTTTATGCGTTTCACAATTTTACTTTTTGTGTGAACACTATTCTTCAGTTTGGGCTGAGTATTTTGGCCTAACGTTAAACTGTAGGATTAAACTGCAAGGGAAAATGTGCCGTGCTTGAGGGTCCAAAATAAAGATATCATAATTCTCCATTCAGTCATTAATAAGATGTTCGCAGACAAAATGGGACGATTTGTTTGCGATTCTGATTTTGGTTACCCTTAAGGATATGCCGACGATTTAAAAATCCGTCATCGATTAACTAACCCGAGTAGAAAGTTATAATACTTCGCTTTAATTTCAGTCGCGTGTTGTTTATATGCTAGGTACTGTTTTGAAAATGGCATTATGTGAAGTTTATTTTAAAAATTTCCACAAAAACTGTAAGTTTGTGAAAAACCCCAAAGGTGCACTATAACTTTCAAAGCAACAAGCTCGCACTGTGTTTTACGAAACACGGGTAATACTATAATGTTGAGCAGATTCTCACAACGTTGGTCTCGTTAACCCAGATATTATGTGCATTTCAGGAGATTCAAAATATCTTTGTGAAGTCTCATCCAGCAAGCATGATGACACATTTAGCAGCTCCAATCGCTATGAGCAGTCACTACCAGATCAAGTGCCGAAGAACCAAACTTACAAATAATGTACAATATTATTTTGTATATATGTATAACACATCGAAAGCCGCCAGGTGCTTCTCTC
This sequence comes from Paragonimus skrjabini miyazakii, assembly GCA_014338405.1. NCBI lineage: Eukaryota > Metazoa > Platyhelminthes > Trematoda > Plagiorchiida > Troglotrematidae > Paragonimus > Paragonimus skrjabini miyazakii. Next base: position 59,650 of record JTDE01001942.1, on the reverse strand, counting down.
TTAGACATTTCGTTCATACTTCAAGTCAGGATGGAGACACTCATACCGATACTTAGCCCAGTTCTTATGTTCAATATGAGCTGATCCAACAAACATTGTGGGAATTATGCGACCAAATATATAAATAAAAACAAGCCCATAATTCCAGAATTGTTAAACCTTGTTTCAACTGAAACAAACTCATCTGCTTCACATTTGTATCCTCGTTTAAAAAGCATTTACTCTGGTGCCTTACCCAGCAGTCCAGAGGAACTTGTACTCCAAGTTTTAAAATACCATAGGTGCCAGCGTTTTAGCTGAGCGGAGTCTGCTAATGTAACTGCTGGAGTTACAACTGTTTTTATGTCAATGGAATGGTCAGATAGTGGGTGGTGTCTGCGAATACACAGAAAAATGCCTTTACTGAGCTAGTGATGCGTGGATATATGGTAGACATTTTGATCCAAGTGACACTAAATAAGCTTTATAATAGGAAATAATTCTTAAAAATGTTTACTTTTTTCAGAACTGACAAGACTATAAACACCTTGAACAGCACCTTTTCATAATTACTGTATCATTGCAGATTTGAAACACAAGTATGTGTTAGGGATGGAATCATTTTCCTCAAATTACTATCCTTGTCTTATACCTGATGTAGTCACCATAACGAACAGTTTGTAAGATCAACAAGTACCCTGTCTTCCGAAGGTGAACCGAGATAATTATTCCCCGGGTCCACACAAGACACATATACCATTGTGTCTTAGGTGAAAAGGTTGATTCCTGTTCTGCGCATCGTGGATGTCTTGTTGTGGTTGACGCTTGAAAATTAAATCGATAATAAGCAGAGATTTTGTGGATTCTGACGACTATCACAGGGACACATCTACTGCTATGACACAGCTTTCATGACTACCTTGTTAAGAACGTCAGTGGGTAAAGTGTGTTTATCTGCACTGTATTCTCCATAACATTAATTTCTACTACTCGATTCTTCTCATCTGACAAACATCAAATTTAAACCATTTAAAAAGTTGAACTGGCATCCAACTTTTTGGTTTCGAATTTTTTTCAGATTTCTGATTTTTCTAATGCTACTAAACTAACATCTCTCGTGTTTACAGTTGATATGAATTTGTGAACGTTGGTGAGCAACGATTTTCTAGCTGAGTAAAAAGACGTTGGTGTCAGCAAAATTGTTTCAAATTAAACGTGGTTATGTAAACCATGAATATGATTCACAATTTATGAACTTTGACCTCATCACATAGGTAGATATTATGTGTAATCCGTTTTAGCAGATTACACGGTATGAACAACGTTTTTGAACATATCAAATATATGAATTTTTATCTCGTTGTTATAATGATTTTTATTTCACATACTGATTTCACAGGCAGTGGAATACAAAACTGCCTATCAATTGTAGGAGAAACGTGTTCAAGGGAACCGGCGCCAAGAGCATTTGATTTGTAACAACGGAAACTTCTACCTTAACATCAGAAAGCAACAGGACCATTAACACGTTCTAGCGAAAATGCAATCAGTGTATTGTAGATAACATCTTATGGGAACAAATGCATCGTGTGGGTTAATTACGAAAATATTTGAATATCTTTTCTCTCACATCTGACATAACAGTAACTGATGCGACCATTTCAAAACAAAATGAAAACTATAAATTCAAAGTTGGTTAATGTCTTTAAAACAACTGTGTACTACAGAATTCCGTGATCGTCTACTTCTATCAGCAGGTCTTCATTAATAATTTTATCGAAAGTTCTCTAGAATTGCATTCGTGAAGTGTGAATCCGCCTTGTTACTGAAGTAGTCCACTTGCAATATTTTCTATAACAAACGTTGTCTGCCTGGCCTCACTAAGAAACAATTTTATGACCGTCACAGTATGCAGCAAAAGCAAGTTGCTTGCTAGTGTAAAAATTCATTTCTGGTGAAACCAACCCCCGTAGTGCATGTCTGACAATTGTGGAAACAGTGAAACACTCTACTACAATAGTTGAGTGGCTGTTGAAGGTCAGAATTTTTACTCGGTTTCTGGAAAGAAGACTACTGACCCAAGCAATGACCAGCACTATGTTTCACGTAAGAAAGTAGAAAATTGAATTAACTGACAATTTTAGCGCACAAAGTTGCATGAAGGTAAACCGCTGACAGATGACAGCAGAGTATAATTCAACATACATGGTTAAGCACGATAATCATCTAACGCCAGCTCAGCTATGCATTAGTTGCACATTGTGCACCCCCAAAAATGCTGCTGATGGCAGATAGCTGTGAGCAGTCAAGAATTTGGGAAAATCGACAGTGTTTGTCCGAATTGCATTGTCCCATTTTGAGTTAGTTGTACAAGTGACTGAATTGAACACTGCGAAGAATGACTGGTGTGAATTTCCCTCAGAGTTATGCTGATATGAGACTCAGGGTCGGTGTGATACGCACTATCTCTGTACAACTGGTGAGTTGATAATCATGTAGCACAGGGTAGCTCCGAATTATTGCTGAAAGTAGTTTTGGGAATTTTTATGCAATCCCTTCTTCATACTGGGTACGAACGCAGTGACTTAAGACGACGGTTCTCGCATTGTGATGTTTTGTAAACTATGAACATTTCAATCAAGTACATAATTGCTGTAGGAGAATTAACGCTTTCCCGTATAAAAAAGTTTCTTCTTACTCAAGTTCAATCTACACTAAGCGCTTATAAGTAATAGTTGCACAACAGAAAATCCCATATCACTTACTTTGACCACATTATGCCAAAATGGTGGGAATATTGCCTGTTTGAGCTAAAGTCTACAATCGGTGGATCCAGACAGACACTACAACCGTCGTTAAGAATAGTCAACTACTTCTGTTAACCCTTTGATTCTTCCGTATCATTGAGCTTGAAGTCTAAATAATGGCATGACAAAATATATCCATTCAGCTAAACGATTAAGGTTATTCAAGTTTCGGAATAATGCAATTTGTATGCTACTAGAATATATGCGTCTGTTGTCGAATCATGTTCTAAACCTTTCACTGATATATTACAAACAATTTTTTCTAAATTTGTGTCCTTATGCTTTTTTAGGCGGTAACGGATGCGTCGAATACTAATAACTAGCTAACGTATTTTTGACCAATATATATATATATATATATATATATACATATACATATATACAGCGATATGCATGTACATGAATTGAACACCATCACATCCATCAGTACATTTTACATCCAGACTGTTTTTGGTCACACCTTTTGAGGAAAAGAAAAAAACCTTAATTAGTTATTGCACGTGAAGCAATGCGGTTGCACGTTTAGATGTTGCAAATTTTCACCTCAAACGTTCGCATATTTGTAATCAAATGTACAGAACGCATGTGCAGTTTATCCCAGCTAGGAAGCCGGTCACAATCTTCCGGTTTGTCTGTTAACACATTCAGATTTATTAACTTCTTTTCTACGCTCGTTAGATGGAGTCATTATGAGAAACCTTCTGATGCATGCTTTTTGCTTTGTATAAAACAGGAATATTCACCTTGATTGCTTGCTGTTGAATATCTGGGAATTAATTTGAGTAAAACCTTGACGCGGTCATTTCATGTTATTGATGTTTTCACCAAAGTCCGGAGGTTTCCGTTTTACTTGTCGAGTTTAACTTCTCTCTAGTCTCCACCACCTGGTTAGTCAATTTATGAACGAACTTTGTGCTATCTTACAGAATGTGTTGTTCACGTGCTATTTTCTTTTGTTCATTATCAAAAGACGTTGGACTTTTTGGAAGATTCGCAAAACAACTGTTCCGTTGTGTGGACATTCACGGTAAACAAATATTTGAGGTTACTGTTTCTCGTCATCCCAAAATTTGCTGGCATATTTCAAGATATTCCTGTAGTTGGATCTTTCCAAGTGTGTTTCGATATTTTCCATCAGACCTTTGCACAATCATTTCTTTGCATGTACCCCATTCTAGTGATTTTAAACTTTTTCTTATGCGGCTAGATTTTTTACCTAAACCCAACCCTCTCATTCTTGAATTATTCTCAAAACCAGATAATTAGATATTTTTCACAACTATTAATGACCGCGAACAATGTTTCTTCAGCCTGTTCTCGATTTTCTTGACTGTGCTCATAAGTTTATGGTCGAGGTACACTTAAGTTGGGGTCCTCCAAATGATATAAATTCACACCTAGCGATGCTCAACATGTTATACTGAAGAAAAGCGTTCGCTCGAAAACGCATCTAGTTCATTATTTACAATAATAGCGCCATTTGGACATCTAAGTTATATTCTTCGACCGTTGGGATTAACTAATTATCCAGTAACTTCGCACGACGTAGTGAACTTTATCTGGTAATTTTGAGCGTGTCCCAATCTTGCCATACGTGTACATGCTGATACAGTGAATCCTTAACTTGAAACGCTTCTTTCTCATAGTGTCATTTAGTCTGACAAGTGTTCCTTTGTGACCTGTGATTACAAACTTTACCGTAAATAAAGGGAAACATTTTTAGATTCGTGGTTACCAAGTTCTGTACTATAACATAATCCTGCTTCGGAAACTAGGTTCATAACAAGTGGTTTCAACTTGATCTCGAATGATTATCATTTCTGCTGGAAAATCTTACTCCGATGACTGCTGATGACTTGTGTTCGGTTAGGTTCACCTCAAAATGTCAATTTTTGGTTTAAAAAGTTAGAGAACCCCTCTTTTTGCTTCACACCTATATTGCTCCAACGACAAGCAACTGTGCTGCTTTTGTGCAGAAATATCATTAAAAACCACTCAACTCTGTTCCGTTGCCGATATCGTGTGGGGTTTGGCAACACCTACGTACGGATTATTGCGATCAGTTTCGGGATAATTGTTGTGCCTTAATCACACCAAGGCCTGATCAGGGTTTGTGAGAGTTGTAGTCCACAACTTCATCATATGCTGACTGCATGATTCTTGCATATCGTAAGACATTCAACAAGGGACTTCTTTGTACACTAAACGAGTTCGACGACATTTCACCGCGCATAGTTAGGAGACTGGTTGATTCGTTACATTTGTCGGGTTTCGCCAACTCCACCCAGATATTTTGTATATAAAAGAGCTGGTGAGAGTATCACGTTTACTTTCAAAAATGTCCTAATATCCTCTAGCGTAACCGCATGCGCTCACCGCCATAGTGATGCCGGGCACGTTTTAATTAATTACGGAGATGCAGTTCATAAGATAAAGACAAAGGTTTGACGAAGTTTGTGAAATGCTTAGTCCACAGAGTGAACAAGCATATTCTGAAACCATCGAAACTTGTATTTCATCGAGGCAACAAGTTTTGACCGGCTGGCAGAAAACCAGTGAATAGCCCCTATGCTCGCCTATGTGCAGAACAGAAGATGCTTCGAGGTAATCCAATTTTGTCGACCAGCATGTACGTAATTCATACGACAAAGGATATGCGATGTGACAGCTGAACTTCTGTTTTTAAGCCTATTTCATAGTTTAGATCGGTTACTGTCAAAGTACCAACAATTGGGCAGGTAAACACAAGAACTTGCAAGCGCCAATACTACAGCAACTCAGATAAATTCAAAATGCGACCGGTGTAAATTATTGCAAGTCAAAGAAAAACTTTTGCTATTCTACTGCCCATACAATTACGATGTGCTTACGTCTGACTACATCACAACGTCATCCCTTTACTTGCTACGTTATTTCTATTGCGTAAACAGTCGGTTTTGTTAGAGCTAGGCATGGTTGTGAGTACTATCGCTTATCTCGAGCCACTCTATAGAACCATTAGTCGAACACTGTCTAAAACTGCTCATCAGTCCCAACTAATATAATTAATGGATACCAAAGTCAGTGCGTTTGCTCACTGATAAACCGTAGATGTTCAAACTATAACTCTAACTGTATACCTCTGAAAAAGCAGCTACTGGCCAGTACAATGTTTCCACAACGTGACGTCAGTTTACTGGAGTATAAAACCAAACCCTAACATAACAGAAAGTGTGAGTTCTTTTGAATTTCAAATGTAAGTGTGAACTTCAGAACAGATGTTGGGATGCAAACATATATATATTTATATATATATATATATATATATGAACATAAACCATACGGACGAGTCCCGCATGGGTATGCCAAGTGACCTCAAAGTACAGCCCTCATTGTTGTCTGATATACGCGACTGTTATGCTTCGGGGGAATACCTCTCTCTGTCGCCAGATGTGCCCCAGATTGGCGGATATCGCTTTACCCTTGGAGATACGCTGTTCCGTTTCATTCCATACACCTCCTCCGCCGCCGCTGATTCAGCTTCTCAGGTGTATAAACCGGTCAACAACCTTCGTGGCTTCGTTATCTGAGATTAAATCTACGTAATCACAACAACCTTGCAGAAGCGCTTTGCATTTTGTAGTTGTAAAGTGCACTCCGAAGTACTTAGCAGAATGCGAAATAATCCCTAGAGTTTTTTTACTGCTCGGAAAGTGTTAAACAGCAACATCTAGTCGTCAGCATAATAAAGATCAGTCAGTCTTTCACCAGACAGGAGGTTCACGTCGGCATCGTTTGAATGCCACAAACAGTCCTCTATTATTTTGTCTGTCCCAAGATTGAACAAAAATGACCTACGCCGTTCATGGTGCTGAAACTGTCAGACAGTTCATCGTAAACCTGAACCTGAGCTGAAGCATGGGAATAAAACGCCGACAATATGTTCACATAATTGGACGGTACACACCCTTGCGTTTAGGCGTTACTAAAAGTGTAGATCGATCCACCAAATCGAACGCAACTTTATAGTCGAGAAATACGGCAGTTGGTGGCCGGTGGTACACATGACGCCACTGCAGAATTTGAAGAAGAGCAAAAGTGTGATCTGTACATCTCTACTCAGAGCGAAACTCCGCTTGTTCTTCTTTAATGTTCACCTCCCGAACTGCAGTGAGTTGACCAAGTATGATGGATACCAGAACCCAAATCATGGATGGGGTCAAACTTATTCCCCCATGGTTTTCACACGAGCCTCGAACACATTTCTTGAATATGGGAACTACCGTCGAGTGACCCCAGCACGGAGGGATGGTCTCCATCATCCACACAAGTTAAAACAGCTGGGTCGAAGCCAATACTAACAACTTCACACCTTCATTGAAAAGTGTCGGTATGAGATGTGGGCAAGCAGGCCTATTGTGTTTGAAAGCTGAAACACATCTGCGAACCTCAGTCTCATTGGGTGGTTCCAAATCTACCGACAAGGATACTACAACACAAGTTCATGACGGCAACATAGTAGAAGCAGAAGGCCAGATACACTGACCCTCAAAATGCCCCACCCAACGTTCTGACCTTCTGAACTTATTAAAGATGTGTGACACCTGTCTCTCCGATAGCTTCACTGACAGACGGTCGCCTGAGATCAGTAGCACGGATAAACCTGAAGAGATTGCCGGTGTTTCCTGAAGAAAAAGAGGTCTCCATTTCCTCAAATTTTTCCAGCAACCAAGCCTCAAGACAAGCGCTTAGGCTCAGTTTCAGTTTGCTACGAATATCTCCCTAGACTTGGTATATGAACTACCGCCTGCCTTCTAACAACTCCAGAGATTTCTCTGAGATCCAATGTTTGTTCGAGCTATTAACACCCATGCCGCTTGCTATATTTCCTGCTTCACAAATTGCATGCGGGATCTCTGTCCAGCAGCTATCAGAATCTTCGGAGTGAGAACTACTGAAGCAGCTTTCTAAGCTGGTTTGGTACTTATGCTTTACCAGTGGTGGAGCCAGTTTCTCAAAAGTTAGTCGTTGTTGTCGGTGGGGTCGTTGCCATGTAAAAGCAAGAATAAAACGACAACGTACCCACGGATGATCCGAATCCAAGACGAACGACAGTCTTGAATCAAACTATGCCACCTGAAACTAACAACTATCTGGTCTATCCGAGACAAGGTCTGATTCGGAGAAGGTGGGCGCCAAGTATAGTATTGATTTGCACGATGCTCAAAACCAGTGCTTGCTATAAATAGCTCGTGCTCAGCGCACAGGTGCGACAATCGCCCGTCATTAGTTGATCGATGGGACGCCATCTCAAAGCTGACACCTAAACGAGACTCGCCTTCACCAAGACGGCTGACCTGGGCGTTCATATCTACAGCCAGAACGATTTATCAAAACCATGTGTCAACCGAGGCAGAGCGGCCAGGTCTGAATGCACGGCGTCTTTGGCACCGACTTCACTACGGTCGATTGGAGCATAAGCTGACACAATGAACAGATTTCTAGAGGCTTTGCGTCTAGAGTTGGCCTAACAGAAGCCAACAAACGGACAGCGCACAGTCTACTGTTAACAGGAATCTAATCTTTTAATGTGGCTGCGGCTACCCAGCTGAGGACCATATCCATTCCAGCTTGACCGGCAGCGTCGGCCGTAGAGTCACCCGAAGTGTATATCCAGTATCGGGTAAACATTAGCGCGGTTAGTTGCATACCTTGACTAACGTTCTGGATTCTAGTCTCTGAAACACAACAGATATCCGCATTGAACGAGTCTAAATTTGGTAAGATATTTGGGGAGTGTTTAGCAGTAGCATGTTTTGGCCTATCCACTCTGCTGTATGCAGCAGGTAGGGTGACCCAAATTATACTTATAGACGGCCAATCCAGTATGAAATTAATTGTGTTGTGAGCATTCATATTTGTGTGTGGGCTGAGATACTGTCAGGGTGCTCAGACCTAGACATGAGAACGATTAGGGTTCTCAACCAAAGTCTTTGGCTAAAAAAGCCTATACCGCAAAACAGAGGGTGAGTGGCAGTGTACCAGAACTGGTACTTTTTCCAGAAAAAGTAGCCAACCTTCTTCCAACTCCTAACCAGAAGGACTAGGAGATTGTGTGTCAGACCTCTACCTATTGGCCTACCTCATATGAGTGACCGTGTCTATGTGCTGGCCACATCGTCCAGTTTAGCGAGATGTGCTAGCCGTCACACCGCGTCAATTTCCAGTCTCGTTGTGACGATAGTGCAGCTCTTCAAGGCGACATATATCAAACCTGGATCTGGTGATTTGTGAGTTAATAGATTCTTTTATTTGGTTCTGACTTGTGACAATGCACGTTCGGGGCAATTCCTTCAAGTTGATGCTTATCCGCTTGAAAGTTATCCATAATTTTCGGGTATTCATACCTAGGAACTGTTTTTTCACAGTGTTCTCCGACTGCACTTCTGTATTATTGAGTTAATCAGGGGGTTTGCAATTACAGAGTGCCATACTTAATCCTTATGTGTGCTGCTTATACGCCATCGAAAAGCTGAAGTCATTCATTGGCCTTTTTATGTAGTGCCGTTGATTGTTTTTATTTTACGTTATGTTTCAGATAACCACATATAACCATTTTGTTTTCAGACATAGCGTGGATATGAATATCAAATATTTGGAGTTACTGAAAATACTGTGACCACAGTCAGTTAGTACACGGCGTCGATCCATACTTTTCCTACTCATTCTGATGGACAAATGCAGGAAATGGGGAATAGATTACCTAATAGGGTATGGTATATGGTGCAGTGTCATGTAAAACCGATTCACTCGGGCTGGGTAATCAGGAGTTAATTTGCGCCAACATGATGGACTGTTTGCGATATCGTTCACATTCTCCCCCACATTTCAGTGTTTAAACGCACTTCAACAATCTGATTCTGTGTGAAGTGAGTCATTTTGTGCTCCCATGGTATGGATCTGGTTGCGTATGTGCACAATGTTTCAAATCCAACGGAATCCCATATCTTCGGCATTAAGTCTCTCCTAACTTAATGCAGCTGTCGAATCACCCATTGGTTATAATGTACAGTCGAAACGGATTATACAACCGATGTGACGATCTTCTGTAATCGTTAATATATCCATATCGTTAACAGAGCTACTTGAAAACAAATGAACAAATTTTCTAAACGGTGGGAATTTATCAATATTTTGTGATTTTAGCTTGCTTCAGTTCTATTATGGACTTCCTTACTAGGGAGTTCTTATCATGATATATTGATTAGCGCTGAAATTAAGGAGTAATATGTACCAAGGTCGATTCTATATTTAGGAGTGTAACAAAATCATCGTTTCAGTTGCGCATCTTAACTTAGGTCTTTTCCACGTCAAACCACTTAAGTAGCAAGACAGACTAACGATCGTCAACATACGGTGCCTTATGAAAGCTAGTGTACTTCTGAAACTCCCTGTCAAAATTTGCCTACTCGAAACAGAGTGATAACCTACCTTCTTGGACTATCGCTATGCATGTTACCCCCCGAGGTTTGCAAGCATCAAACGCTAATCACTTTATCCGTTAACGTCCGTTGATTCAACCTAACTGACAATGAGCGTAGAATTACCCTACGAATTGAATATATTATAGTCGACAGATTAGATCGGGTAAGCCGGATATTGTACGTACAAGGTTATAGTTAAGGGTTCACAGCTAATTATTGGAGCAGCGATTGCCGTTTTCACAGCAAGATCACACAGGTCAGAATACAAGTGTCCGTCCAAGATGGGATGTGCACCATTTACAGACATCAGTAAGGGCGAAAATCAAGTTTACTGGTTTTTCTTAAGTGGATTAACCAAAACGTTTACACTACTGCAAAATAGATTGAACATCATCTATTACTGATCATAGCTGTCTCATTTCCATGAACTTTTCAGCCAGACCCTTTCGAAAAAAAGACACTAGACTCAGGTTTTAACTGTCAACACGGTTGCCCCATGACAGCGCGGCCGGAGTTCTAGTCCAAGCCGTGACAAGAATGTACACTACTGACAAGCTCTAATGAGAGCGACACTCGAGTCTAGTGCTTCCTTTTGAAAGGAGCCGACTGGAAAGTCAGTGAGAATTCGACAGCTACGAGCAATTGTGTGGGGTGTTCAATCCATGTGGAAAAACAAAATCCGCTACTACTCATCTGTCAACACCAAAGTTGCAATCAAATGTGTCCAACGACTATTTTGTACCCGGGGCCTTAAACGCACTCAGTCAACCAGCAGCCATAACTTTCAGTGATTTGCCTTGACCACTAATGTCTCATATGGTGTATTTTTCAACTTTCGGTCGAAAATGACAAAATCGGGACAGATATTGCGACGCATTCAGTTATCTGCATCGTAACTGATTCCTAAAAATGATACAGACCATCAGGCACGCATTCAAACAACGTGGTAAACTTTTATCAGTAACGTACGGACTGAGGTCACAGTGAAGTGCACCTAACCACTGTGTAGGCCAGTGCAAATTTAAATGTTCCCTTCATGCTATAACCTGGTTATTCATAACTGTGTCTGAATCTCACCCTGCTTCATTTACTGAGAGTGCAGAGTGCACAGACAAGACATCTTCTTATGTCCATGTGCTATACACAGTTTGCTTTGCTAAACACGATCTGCGTGTAAACAGAACAAGGTCGGTACAACTTGCTCAGATGGTTGAGTGCAGAGCATGCACCAACTTGTCCGTGGACGGAGGTAAGCATCGATCGTTAACTCATTTGCTTACTTAAAAGGTAATTCTACTCATGCCGGTGGTCCACTGTAATATACATGCATAAACTGGCACGCGTTCACTTACAAACACCGTTAATTGACAACAACCTTATATTAGTACGTGACCGTGTTCTATAGGAAGTTGCTAATCACATTGGCGATTTTGATATAGTGGACAACCAGTAGACTAATAGACAGTGATCAAGGTTAAGCAATCCAGTTAGTAAAATAATATTGTGCTAAACATAACAACGAAAACTCGGGGTTCACAGGATCTTGGATAGTTGAAACAGGCGAATGAACGGTTTACTTGTTACAGCTACTTGAACGCATATATAAGATATTTCGCAACTGAAACCCTAATAATAGTTGACAGGCTAAACAGTCTGATAGGATATTTAACCAATCTATTTAAGAGCAGATGTAAAGAAAAAGTATTTTTTCTGAGTATGAATGACCACAAATTATCTTGTCCTGACACAGTTAAAACCGTCAAATAAAGACGGACACGCTTCAGTCCTCTCTAGATTCTCGTAGTACTCATAAGAAATCGATTTTGCGGAGTTGTTTTCGGTAATTCTCATCGGGCTGTCACAGTTACAGAGGATAAGTGTGAGTTATATATGAAAATTATAATGAGTCAAATAGGTCAAGAAATCACAAAAGTAATACAGATCGCAGTCTACTGGGGAGGGGGGAGTGTTGGTGAATGTGTTAGTGTTACATGAGCCTGTCATGAGAAATGCGGTCGTCTCTGTCAAGTGGCTCACGCTTGCTCAGGTTTCAAGGAGATGTGGAATGATTGGCCTAGGGGAGAGGGATGGTTTATACCAATTGCCTTTGGGCACACAGGCAGGGGTTGTGGATTCTAATGGCAATAGCCTTGGTCCGTGTGACACTCACGCATTCACCAACAAACCAACTCTCCTCCAGTAGACTGTGGTGCGTATCACAGCTGTGATTTCTAAGGACTCAGTCGATTATTACACGTTTCATATATAACTCGCACTTACCCTATAAAAATGTGAAAGTCTAATGAGAATTACGTAAAATATCTGTTTGCAAGACCGACTTTTCAAGAATGCAATACCGTGCAATACCGTTTGAATCAGTTCGTGAATGTCGGCCATGGTCAGGGTGTCATTGACTCTTTTCTGTTTGATGTGGAAACATCCCTTACAGAACGATTATCGCATAGATTCAAAATAGTCGTTCGCAATAATACAAATGGAGTGGCTCAATTTAAAGAAGCCGTGAGGGTTTATAATCATCAGCAACAAACGTAATTTCAGAGCCTCTCACTACAATGGTGGAACTCACGTGGTCCTTATGAAAGTCAGGTTTGTATATTATCTTTTTGAACATACTATCAAAAGTCTCATTTATACGTTCAGTTCATTCGCGGCAAACAACAGTTCTTTCAATCTGCTGGCAACTAAGAAAACGCCAGTCATACACCAATGGAAACAAAACAAATCAAAACCAATTTCATGTAGGCTTCAGGTTAGTCAGATTTTCTGGAATGCCTCATAAGTTGAGACAGAATTTATCATTAAGGAAAACCTTAATTTGATTAACAATGATGAGGGAGACATTTTGGCCAACTATCATTTTCAAACGAATTAGTGAACCAATTATGTTTTAATTCAACGCATTCTGAACAATAGTTTACTTACGAACACGTGTACGCTATCATACAGATATGAATATGAAGCTAACCATACTTGTACCATGCATTGCCTTTAGTAAATTGAGGCTGACAGTCTTCGTTAAAAAATGGCTCCAAATTAGGTCCACTCCATTGAATGTTTCTTCCACTCTCTGAACACTTCCACGGAAATCAGGTTAAGTACTGTTTGCTGACCATTCACGCCAAGAACAGCTTTCTTCACTTAAAAATCATTTGTACATTCAGGCTGAATACTCTTCACATCATTATTGTAAGTACGAAGATAGGTAATCATTAAGTTAAATGTGTGTTTTATTTTGATTAGTCGTCAAATAATTCGTTGTTGTCAGCAGAGGAAAAGGGAATTTTAATCTGCACAGAATTAGTGAAACTAATTTTTGTATTTTGTGTTGTTCGTACTCGAACAAAGCGATAAGATTAGGAACCACACATTCCTATCTAGAAGTTTTTGGTTCCACCGTCTCAGTTCGCTTTGTCTGTATGCAGTCTGTTCTTAGAGTTTCAAGGGTACGCTCACTCTGTACCTGTACAGCATAAGCCGACTTCAGTCAGTTCACTCACGTAGTTATCTGCAGTGATAGTTGCTTGGAACTGTTATTATACAAACATATCTCCATGGCGTTCGGTAGTGGACATCCAAATGACATTGTAATTCTGCGTATGATTAGTTTACCAAGTGATGAGACATGTTCGTCTGATGAAAACAAAATTAAAGAAGCCTAAACGTTCAGTGCCTAGTGACCGGTTAGCCACATAGGGTGGGCGTCCTCTGGTACAGTGATGAAATATTGGTAGAAAAGCACTAACTGATAGAGGATCGGCAACTCACATGACAGCACAGACTATTCTAACTATATTAACATCCTATCAGAGAGTTTCTAGTGCCACTTCTTAAGTAACCTGCATCAATCTAAGCAATTTCCTAATATGCTAACTCTCCATTACCTGTGACACCACTAATAAGGTTATGGTTACTGCTTGACGAATTACTACTGCTAGGTTGACTAACCTGATGTCATGTTACATTCTTGCCTAGCACCAAATGCTAGCCTATGTGACTCTCCACGTGAGTTAATGAAGGTCTTGGGACGACCGTGGTGTAATGGGAACGGAAAATTATTCCGTCGGTTTCTCAAGAACGTGTCCAAAGTGTGTTGAGTTTAACGGGGACCAACATTTTGGCACATGCTGGACGATTATATTAGTTTGTTGTATGGCGTATATCGTCAGTCATGCCAGGAATCTTCCTCAGATCAACATGTTTGTGAAGTCAGCATGAGAAAGACGGCACCCTGAATGATTCGATCATTCGGTGTCAAATAGCTAATCTTCACTGGTTTCGAAATATCATTGAGTTTCATGCCTCCTGTCAATGCAAGACAAGTTTTGTTCCTGTTAACTTCACCTAGAGACTGTGTATCCAGGGCTTCTTCTTCAAAGTGACACAAATGATTCGACTTGAAGTGAAAGAACATTGTTTTATATACTAATCAACTATCCAGGTTGCTCACTGTCACAAATTAAGCCATACAAAGAGTAGGTTACACAGGACAACTGCGACGGACAGCCTTGTGGCTACGCTGACAGACGGGAGTTACTTAATTTACGGACAAGTTATGTATTTCATTAGCGCCAATATTAACTGTTACAAATGTAGATGACCATCCCATAATGAAGGCAGTATTGAGATAGTTAAATCCTTAGATTTTCAAGAGACAGTTCACTAGTTGTCAACATCGGTGGTTACGGAAATGAATGGTTTGTTGTATCTGTTTAATGTACGTGTTATTCTCTAGAAGACTATAATGTACAAGGTAGCAATTACAAAATAATGAAATGCAATCACACAGATGTGTTTGTACACTGGTTTTCAACTAAACCTTCATCTGCAAGCTGTACTTGTTTCAAGTTATTTTCATTAGATGATTAAGTATCCCCTGGGTGGTCATCATAAAACAATAGTGTAGCGAACAAGCTCGTTTTCGGTTATTCATCATCAGGCTAATTACATAACAATTTATATGAAACAGAGTTGTCAGGACGAAACGGACAAAAACAAGTAGCTTGTTTGGGTGAGGTCAGACACGTCATCGGCATACACGGAAACAGCGTTTTGGTACGATTAGGTCCCCATTATGATGCCACTGGAACTATGACGGTTTAGTCGGTCATGGTGTTTTTGGTTGGCCATGGTAACTTCAACACCTAAAAAAAGCGCCTTTGTGCGCACAAAGATGGATTTCTTAATCGAATTCCAATCGTTCCGGCTGCGGCTAAACTTCGGCATCTGACAGCTTTTGAGTGACTGGCGTTGACTCGGTAATTCGGACGAAAACAGGAGTCCAGGTTGACAGTATGATGTGTACCAGCGAGGTGTGAAACAATCACCCTCGTGTTTGTCTTGGTGACTCCGCTGCTGATACAGGCTGGATGGTGCTCACGGGTACGTTCAGATAAACACCTGGTCGTGCAACCCACATAACTAGTTCCACAGGAACAAGTAAATGAGTATACACAAAAAGCAGCTGCAGAAACGGGCATTTTATCCTTTAGCTGTAAAAACAAAGCTGGAGTAGAGTTGAAACAGACGCGTAATTTTGCAGCGTAGAATGTTCTATTGATGACAGTGTCAAGTCTCCTGGTGATTGTTTCGGCAAGCATATCCCCTTTGAATGGTAATGAAATAATTACTGCTTTCTTTTCCACTAAGTTCATCTTATCCTGTTTCTGACAACGCTGCATAGTCTTGTCTACAAAACGCTCCGGATAGCCATTTTGTAAGAACAGCGCGCGTAGAAACGATAGTTCACCAGAGACTGTATCCTGTGTACATATTCCCATGGCTTTATTATTCAGGCAGTTTATGAGATTCCTTTTCTCCCTTAGAGGAACAAAGTTGCTGAAATGGATATACTGCCCATTCTCATGACTCTGCATATTTTCATGGCTCAGGTGACTAAACGAAATTCGAGAAGATGGAGAATGAGAAGGACAAAACCCCTCAAACAGAGAAGGCGTTGTCGAAAATACTACGTTCTATGAAACAAAACGGGACAATTGACTCTCCAACTTTCGAATGTATTCGACCCATTGGAACCACAATTCCTGAGCTTTACGGATTGCCGAAAGTTCCCAAAACGGATATACCTCTTTAACCTATTTTAGACATGTGCAACTCACCATACCACTTGCTGGCTGAATGCTTATCGCATCTTCTTGAACCTGTCAGGCAGAAGTTATCAAAATATAGCCTATGAGACTTCTTTAAATTAATTAACACAATCAACGGGTTAAACCTAACCGGACGTTTCCTCCTTATTTACAAATGTTCCACTGAAGGAGACGATAGACTATTTGTGTGGTTATATTGTGATTAACAACGACTGTCCATATACCCCCACTAGAACTAAAATAGTTATCGTACTTTTGTACTCATAACATACAATTTAAATTCAATGGAGAACTTTGTCGACAAACAGATGGCATGACGATATGATCCCACTGGAACCGTTGTTTGTAGACGCCTTCATGGTGAAGCTTGTGAATGACCAGTTAGAAGAAGCCATCCGTGGATTCAGCATTTATAAACGATATTTGGATGATATCATATGTATAGTTAGCGAAAATACTAACCCAACGGATATCTTAGCCATTTTCAACTCTGCCCATACAAACGCGACATTTACACTAGAAGGTGAACGTAACGATCAACTAGCCTTCCTGGACGTACTCATCCGGGGACGTGCTGATGGATCCGTTCAATGTAAAATCTATAGGAAAGAAACCTGGAATGGACAGTATATGCATTTCAGCAACTTTGTTCCTCTAAGGCAGAAAAGGAATCTCATAAACTGCTTGACTAATAGAACACGAGATACTAAAGTTTGAAAAAACTATCACAATTGTTTTTTGAAGCGGAAAGCAAAAGTCTCAATGAATCAAACCCACTAGCACAGTGAGATAGAACCAAGAAACAACAAATGCGGTTGGAAAATATTGCACCCTTTCAAACGCTGAGTGTGTTAGGAACTACTGGTGACATTTGCTTGTGTCCACTAACAAAATCGCTGCACGAGACACAATTAATCAGAAGCTTCAGTGAAGCGTTATGTACCGCCTTGCATCTCAGATGCTACTGTGCACTAACGTGAAATTGGTCTGGTAATTCAACAAATATCAACACATCACTATAGTTATCGTTTTCAAGGCTTACAGTTGTGGGCACAGTTGAAAGAACTCTTGCATACTGAGAAAAGATTGTGTTCAGTTTGTGGCAGTGCAGATGTGATGTCACTCAGAATAGAAAGGATGTATGTTGTCTTTGTCATCCAGCGTCATCTGTGGAGTCTAAAAAGCCTGCGGTCATTGTTGAGTCGAAGGGTGTATACGGTTTGCATGCGCACTGTTTTGACCCGTAATCCGTAAAACTGGTCAGTTCGTGATGAAGGTATCGACAAACTTGGTACGTCCGAAAACCGTTGCCTTCTTCATCTATCCCATATCCAGTACAGGTTTGCGTGAGTAACGTGTTTGTTCACCTGCGCGTATTTCGGAACTGCAACCAGTCATTTTGTACAGTCTACAACGGCCAAGACGCGCACTCCGCTTGTCAGCTGAGCGCATACCGCCTCCATTACTGTACACTAAGACCACCAACAATTGTATAAAACGACGTGGTCACACAAAATAAAAGCCACATGGGGAAAGGAGCAGGCTTTGCCTGCCAGGCTGGGATCGTGAATCATTGCAGTCGTGAGGTAATGACAGAAAAGACAAGGAATTGAGATTCGACACCAAAGGCAAAGAGACGGTAATATACTGTGTATCTCCATCTAGTCAGTCAATCACTAACAGTAATGACAAGACTGTTTCAGAACACAGTCCTTTCTGTAGTTGTAAAGCGCTCCTTTGTAAGCAGAATAGTACAAAAAAGCCGTATGCAGATCGACGCTCATTTCCGAGTGAGTATTAATTGTAATATCGAACTAAGCAATTTTTCGTCGGTTCAGACGCACATTCTAATATGTAAATGTACATACTACATAAAATCCATTATAAAAAGTGATGAATAGATACGTTCCCACAGATTAAATATGCATGGAGTGGACCGTAAGTCAAACAGTTCACTAACTTGAAATGATTGTTCCCTCTTCTTGACTAAACCCATTAATAACATTGTTCGTATACAGTACTATGAAGAACTGGTACTTGGCAAACTACTTTGTCAGTGCAATGGTCGCAAAATAACGCCAACCGTAGACTAGGCGTGATTTGATGGAATCTCCATGAACGGTTTATGAGGTTTTCCAGATGCATGGAACTTGATTTAAACAATCGTGTCCACTAATTCAGCTAATTGGATGTACATTTGTCTACACCTCATTACTAATCTAAGACCATATGTTACTATTATAGCTAATTGATACATTCAGGTATTTTTGAAGTGCATCGATCACAAGTGAAACGAATTGACCGTTCAGCTTTCATGACTCAATCGTGGTAGTTTGAAGTCGACGACATTGTGGTCATTGCGACGGCCTCATGAATGCGTGGCAAGAGTTCACGTCCCAACATTATTAAGGATACATAGTGCTAGTGAGCTTTAACAGATGCGAAACTCGGGTCTAGCGCCTGGTTTAAAACACAAATGACCGAACTGTCTATGAGAATGTTATGACTACGATTATTTCTGAGTAACGTTCAATTTGAAACATCTGTTGAGATTTATTGCAAACATTTTCTGGGCTGTTCACTTCATGATAAATGCGGAGAATTCGATTTATTTTTATTGATCATTCACTATTTTAGTGAATCTACTGGTTGAGGGCTATTGTGAACGCCAGAAAAATGTCGTTTTATTTTACACTCACTCAAAATCCGAATTTGCCATCACAAAACGTGTTAATACCATAAAGGTACAGCGCTTGTGGATATGATGTATAGCGAAATAAAGCATGAAGCGATCTCCTAAAAGCAAATCTTCTAGAATTAATGTATGCGTACTCACTTAGTACGTATTCGTTTGGTGAGAAACAAACATGTTAGTTTACAGACAGTTTATTCGAACTGATACTTGAAGAAAAACCAAGTTCGGAACTCACCTGCTATTGAAGTGTAAGACAATAGAATCCAGGAAATAATTAGAATCATTTGAAGTAATTCCGAGTGGAATTGTGACTGAAATGATTGGAAAGGAAAATGTTACTCAAGGTTCACTTATGAGAGAACTCATCGTCAGTATGGTGTTTCAATCATTATGTTATTATTTAAATTAAAGTGAGATAAGAATGGGGAGAAGTGTTTACTAACATTTACACTGGTTTCCTTCGTCAGCAGTGAACAATCGAGACTTCTCATGATGAGTACAGCAATGAATGAATATTTGCGCTGAAATAGTCATTCATTCACACGTTGTCTCTCACTGGGTAAAAATGGCATGAAGATGACAAACGAGTGAACGTGTCGGAATGCAGTCTATGTAATGTCAGTGCTTATTGTGTGTAATCTGCTTTCGTTGGAAATTACACACTGAAGTCCTGTGAACGACAAGATAGCGAAAAATACTTGTTTGCTATGTTTGATTGTCAGGCTAATTATAACCTAATGTTCAGGAAAACAATCAGTAGAAGTTATGGACAGTGGGATTGTTTTCGGTTACACAATCATAGTTCCAAATTGTGCGCGTATTGCCTCCCAGATCGGATGAAGTAACAGTTGTTTTAACGAACAGAGTTGGTTACACTGCCAAACTGAATAGTATACTAGTTGGTAGTTCGAAATTCATGATGAGTACGGTGAAAAACAAGGCACCAGCTATAGAAAAAAGGGATATCTAATACGTTGCGCCAAATAAAAAATAGGAATAACTCATATGGCCACTTTCAAACGCATTCGTTCCACTGGAAGAATAATCCATAGGCTGTGCGGTCTATCCAAAGTTCACAAAACAGCCTTGCCTTTGGTACCCGTCTTGGATATATACAACTCGCCTTACCATGCTCTGGCCAGATGGCTCGCAGTTCTATTCGAACTCAACAGATTAGACCCAGAAAAATATGGTCTGCGAGACACATTTCATTTCATTGACGTAATCCAAGATCGCAGATTAAACAGACAAAGAATGATCTCCTTCGATCTCCCTTCGCTAGTTGAGAACGTCCTTGTACGAGCGACACTGAAGGTAACGAAAATACGTGGGTATCCCACAGGATGTGTTGAGAGAACTGTTGGTACTTTGTACTAGTAACGTTCAGTTTCTGCTTAACAGTGTAATCTACCGACAGAGAGATGCAGTGGTAGTGGACTTCTGTGGGTCCCTCTTTAGCCAACGCTTTTATGTGCAAACGGGTTACTAATCAACTGAGTTTGATCATAGAACAGTACTTATAACAAACGCTAAATCGATAATATTTTTGTGCTGTCAGTGAGAATTCTAGCAAGAACAGTGTTACGGCAGCTTTTAAACCAACCCTTAACAGTCGTAATTTCACAAGGCGTCAGACAACAGCAGCAAAATGAACTTTTGGATGTTGGCGTATCAAGAAGAGAGGATGGCTCATTCCAACTTGATGTGGTCAGTACATTCCATGTGGTAGTTTCGTTCCGTCAAATCCTAGACAAAATCTAGTGTGATGTCTGACGAGTAGAATTTGAAAGATCTGCACTCCTGACGCCGTTCAAGCTTAGCTACGTTTCCTACAGAAATCAATTATGCAGACGAGTTACCCGGTGTGTTCAATTTAGAAGGTGATGCGAGCGGTAGAATCGAAATTCAAGTCACCATTCCTCAGTAAGAAATTTGCATTCATCAGCCTCTCCTTCAAGGGAGACACCATGGTCGAAGTTATCTCAAGAAAGCTCAGAAGGTCAGTTGAAACAACCAACCGTGCCGTTCAATTTTGCGTGAGTTTTCTTTCAACACCGGTTAACATGTCCCAACTTAGAGAAAAACGTCCATGTTCTACAACCAGCTGTTCTGTATACTCCTTTGGTTGCCCCTTGTCGGGCATCATGGACTGGTCGTACGACAAAATGGGTCTCAGATAGAGTGCGTGAAAATCATACTGATTGGTCGAACAGTCGTGTGATTACAACAGTTTCCAGGGCGATTGCTGCTAATTTGACAGACTCTAATGATTCTACCAGTAAGAAGGATGCCTTTTAGATTGTCTACCGAGTGCCAAAATTTGAACAAAAATAGTGAGGTTCCGAATGTTGACCGTTGCCGAGGCTATTAGCATCCGATTGCGTAACCGTAACCTCTACGTTCAACAGAAATTCGTGTGGACACAATCCTCCTAGCCAACAGTCAATCAAGCTCATAATTTGGAATTGTGATGACGTATCTGATATAAAAAAAATATGCCGTCAGTAATCTCTACTGACCGTTTTTCTGACTCACTCTACTTACTGTTTTCACAATTATTGTGTTGTAATCAGCTTGATGACCAAACACAGAAAACAAGTCTTTTTCGCTATTTTATCTTTCATGAAACACCTTTCTGGCGCTAACCGTTTTCATACACAACAGTAGGCAATATGTAAACAGTCTACTGAAAGCGCTTTCTTCTTTTCGATGCCTAGATTCGTGAGCATTTTATTATCACATTGTGGGTGTGGTGAATTAACAACGTAATTGTTGGCAAGTATGACTAAGACTGCACAAAGTATACCTCAAAAGTGCACCGCTGATCTCAGAAAGTAGCTCTTTCTTATTGACAGGTATGAACGCAATTATTTTGTGTGTGATGTCAATGTAGATAACTCAAAGCTTCCAAACATGACCTAGTTTATATGTTCCATATACCACGATAGCCTGATATTGGAACAGAATTTATAATGCAAGTCACCACTGTGCCAGGTGAGTATGTCAACGTCAGTTTTACCTAAAGTGGATCAGATAGTTTGACTTTTGTATGCCATCATGCAAAGTCACGCGTTTGTACCACAAATGTGTGATCGTCTGCCCAAACCTGTGCTGAAGGATCTTAGCATAATCAACTACCTATTCAGATTGATGACTGGTGCGGCAGAACAGACCATTTGGTTTCGTAAACTACCTTCAAAAGAATTCAATCGGTTGCACTGTTCCAGTCAGCATTTTTACAGGGCAAAACGGCGAGTACAAAATATTCGGGTTGTATTGTTCCACTGCAACAGGTACAACGCCGGTTGAGTATGAACGTAGATTATTCATTTGAAACGGGATATAACAAAATGATTATCAATTCCCGGTGAATTATGCTGTTTCGAAATCTGAGGCTCTTTCATAGACGTGTTAACAGCAGTAGAAAACATAAACTGTAGAAAAGCAAGGAACGCTAAAGAAATCGCAGTCAAACTTGGCTCACGACAGCAAGATAATTATCGAAAATCAAGATGTACTTGAAGGGAAACATAGAACAGTTTTAATTTTATACATACGGTATGTATCTATCGACCAAAATCCAGAAGGCCTAGACACAACGTTAACTAGCATGAGACCAACTAGATAAGAGATGGGGTAGGTTTTAGTCAAGAAAATTTAACAGAATATTGCATGAATCAATGATTGGTAAAATTGTTTGTCAATGCAAAACAAAAATAGTCAATTAGTTTTATTCCTGCCTATATCCTACTGTTAATTTTACTTTCAGCCATTCTCAATAAGCGTGATCGATTACGTGTTTCACAAAACAGGGCAGCTGGTTCTAAGCGCGTTTTTTCTATCACTAAGTGATTGGTCTAGGAGAGGATAAAAATTGTTATTTTTCAACAAAATCCACACCATGTAGCCTTAACCCTTATAATATCGCCAACTTGTTTTGCCTCAAGTGCTGTAAAGATGATGAGATCCGCCAGTCCAGCGGCGACTACCATGGTTGTGTTATTCTATTCCAGAAGGGTCAAACTTACTGCAGATGCAACAGGTGTACACTGCGTTGCTCGTTACTTGTCCCTACGAGGTTTGTGGTTATTCCTCAATTTTGACTACTGGTCCCAGTTTAGTACATTTCTGAATAACACCTATCTGCACTCGCTGTTTACCAGGGGCATAGTATCGTCGTCACCCATTTTTATATTCATCCCCATCATCACCTTCATAGACAACAATACATCAGTGGTTCACACTGATGCTTAACTGCCACACAACCATGAAGAAGAAAAAGAGAAGGGAAAAAAGGGAAGGGGAGGGGACCAAACCACTAAAAATAGCTGTCTGCATTCATACATACAACATCAAGGTGCCTACGCCTGGCAAACAAATAACCGAGCTGTGAGTGTAAGTAAGGCGCCATCAGCAAGACAGCTACCTTGCGGCTTTCACTGCCCCGCGTCAGTGAGTGCACCCAATTCACAGACAACTCGGTCAAACAACGACAATATTCACGCCACTGAGCTCGGTTCGCCGCTATCTCACCTAAAGTCTCAAGCCACTGACTGTGGGAGTTGCGAAGGCCCCAGCCTGACAGACGAACCCGATCTACAGTGCCTAACCCCTAGTTGAATTCGAAGGTCTGTTTTGGTTGACTGATGTGATAGGAGCAGTGACGCGCTGCAGTGAAAACTGCAAAAGTGGCTGTATTCGCAAATGCTTTCTTACTCTCAGCTGAAGCTAAATTGATTTGTTTCAAAGTGGAAGCACTCAAGTGCATTTATATACATATATATGTGACATGTTTATCTGACACGAATCCACCCATATCTACTACTTTAGTCTTGCGGTTAACATTACCGGCTTTTTCATACTAAATTGTCCCAGTGTCATCAATAATTGAATGGGTACCAAGGAATCTGTTTAAGATGCTCCATTGGGAATAGTAATATTTCTTGCCAAATGTATTGCTTCTATACTCATAAGTAACACAACTGTATGATAATTATGTAACTGCCACTCTGATCCGAAGGTTTGTGCTTGTCACAAGTTGTCTTTTCTGTGTTGGTCGCACCACTTTCTTACAATGCACACTAATATGAGCATGATAGCAAAAGCCGTTCATTACTTACAGCTTGCCTACATCAAACGCGGGCTGGCAAACGAATATCCTGAAAATTTCACAGACACTCACAGCAAGGCGTCCAAATACAATGGACCAGTGCAAACAGCTCAAAAACTAGACATATTTCTTTTTTTGCAATTCAAAGGCGATCATCTGGCGAACGACATTAAGCACAAACTGAAGTGTGCCCTATCCCGTACGTATGCGGCTGCCCAATTACGCTTGGTTCAAATCACCAAAGGACTCGCTCTACACAATCGCGAACGCAATCTGTCTGACCATTTTGTCTCTCACGTTGTCTGTCAGTTCACCTGCAGTTGCGGTGACGTTTACATAGGCAGAACAGACCGACGGCTATCTCAGCGTGTGGCCGAACACGTCCCAAACTGGTTAAAACAGCGCATGACACAACAACCGGTAACCGGTGAATCTGTTACTCGAAGCCCCGCATCATCGATTGCCAGACACCTCATGATAACAGGTCACCAGGTGGTCCCACTTAACTCTTTCAAAATATGGTAACGTCACCAGAACCCGAAACTACTGGCCTTTAGCGAAGCCATGCTGATTACAGCTCACCAGCCGGCGCTATGTGCACAAAAGTGGGTGAAGCAACCTATAGGGTTGCCGTGGTGGTGATGACATAATACGTGGTGTGATTGTATGCGTGTCCATACCCTGTCTATGTGTAATTGTCTGTCATATATAAATTGCATGTTCTACGTTTGCGACTGATGAGAGTAAGCGAAATGTTAACATATCGCAACATATGTCTTCTTTCTGCACTGATGAAGTATTATTTTTAGCGAGTTGTATCAGTTAAATCCCCATGAGCCCGCTTGCATAGTCCGATATTGTTGCATTATATGAGGAGCCTTATAGTTCGTGCTGATTCGCGATGAGGTCTACAGCTAAATGAACCTAACAAAATACCTTACGCACCTATTGGGATCAGTGCAATTACTACAGCTGTACAGGTTAGACAGAGCTTACAAAGCTCATTTACATGTGACTTTGTGTTAGACAATAGCAACAGAGCATCGATTAGAAACAACGGTGAACATAAGATCAACAAGGTTATAGGAGAATCATGTCTGGAATAGTCGCAGTTGAAAGATAGTGTGTTTCTAGTACTGGCATCAGAGGTCGCATATTTATTCAAGTTTGTTCTGACAGACACGTTAATTCGTGGCCTAGTCCAGCATCACGAATGTGCGTGACAATAATTCATCTAAAGTTGTCACAAAAATTCTAAACGGAATGTTCCGGGTTGAACATATTCTCACAGTGCGAGAATATTGTTCCCATTCTACGATAACTTTTTGGTGTGGCAGTTTCCTCGAGTGGATTCGTTAAAACGTTATTCGAAAATTAACAGTGGAACTATAGATGTGACAGTAGATAAAAGGTTACGTAGATCATATTAAGTATGCCTCTGACACAAAAGTCAGAATGTAAACTCCGATCCGGACAAGGATATACACTACAAATGAGCTCTAATAAGAGCGAAACTCGAGTCTAGTGCATCCTTTCGAAGTGGGCTAGCTGAAAGGCTATTCTGAATGCAAAGACCGCGATCAAGTGTGGGTGGTGTTCAATTCTGAAATAACCTAAATCCCCCAACCTCCACTACTGATTCAAACCATGCTCAGCTGGTTCAATGAAGACAGTAACTTTAACCTAACTGAGAAGTCCTGATCACGGAGTTATCGATTGGATGGAACAGAGTGATTTTGTGCATTCTCCTCTCGAAATGATCGGGCAAGCTGAACACTATTCATACAAGGTTGTGGTTGAGCGTTTGGATTTGACTGTTCGGTCATGCTTATTGTGAGGTTGCTGGCATTGTGATTACCATGCCAGTCCCACAAACACGAGGGTCAGAATGTAAACTCCGATTCGGACAAGGATATACACTACCAATGAGCTCTAATAAGAGCGAAACTCGAGTCTAGTGCATCCTTTCGAAGTGGGCTAGTTGAAAGGCTTTTCTGAATGCAAAGGCTTCGATCAAGTTTGGGTAATGTTCAATTCTGAAACAAAAGAAGGTGAACGTTGAGATATCTCAAATAGTCCATCACCACATACTTTCAATTAGCTGTGTATATTTCTTGAGAAAAGTTAATAAAGTGATGATACACAAGTGAGTTAATTATTTAAAAATGCACTCTCACATAAAGTACCAAAATAAACAGGTAAGTTTCAAGAAGATCATGTCGGCCGTGTTTGTCACTGGAGGGTAGCTTTGAGACATTTGCCTGAATTTCAAAGGACAATTGTCGGTGCGCTCACATACAGTGCTGCGCAATGGTTTCTCATCAATGCTGAAACTGCTTATTGATTTTGCTGATACTGGTGCATATCTGTTCACAATGCTGTTTCATTGCGAACACAACAATAATCGACGTGCAAATGCTCGACAATCTCCAACTGACATGTAGATCAGGCGGAATGTTCGAAAACAAGCAGTTCATTTGTCCTGCCTATTCGGATTTTACCGACTGCGTGTGGTAAGTAATTATGGGAGACCTAAGTTACCGTAATTTTAAAGAATTATCTATGATGGTCTGATGACACGCATGCTGAATCTTGTCAGGTTATATCACCTTGTTATTCTCCTGCCCAGACCCTTCTACCTATTTGTGTAGTGGTTTTTTACACACAAAAACGTGTACAAAGAACTGTTTGCAGTCAACTAATTGTGGCAAAAATGATTATTATGCGATCGTTGTGACCGAGTGAGACATCATTGCAAAAGACATCCATCACACGTTATTTGCTGGTTAAGATTCAATCTATCTTAGAAGGTCTTTGAGAAGTTCCACTTGTATGACTTTAACGTTTGTTGCTAAGTTTGTGGCTATTAATTCATTCATTCGTTCCACCATGAACCTGATCAATAGTTGCCTGTGAATTAAAACCGCTACTCACAGATTAAAGTAGAAGAATAAATGATAATAAGGCTTGATGGATGAGTCAGAAATGATATGGAGACGGGCAAGGTTTTGAGTGAGGCGCTGTTTCTTCTTGGGGCACCGTTCCTATACAGCAGTCTGGATGGCTGTGAAAATTCCAACAAGGTAAATGGCAACGATCCACTTTATTCAGCAGAACAGTCCAGATTTTTAAGTTTATAATCACGATGTTATCTGACTGGCCCAGCTTTCTAAAGTGCAGATATTTGAGGAATTGACTGAACTTGATTCTAGTTGAAATACAAGTGCAATGATGTTGTCTGAGTGGGGACTGTGAAAAGTATTCTGAAGATTATGCACAGGAAACATTGATCAGGTACTCGTTGTTGATGAGTGAAGAGGTTGAACGACGACGGATGATATCAGTCAAACCGTCTGATGTATTACTGACACGTACAACACGTCATTCATCTATGATTGAGTTCAGAAGCCCCTACTCATGTACCATTGACGTTTTTACACTAGAGTCAGCTTGAACAGCTACACTGACCTTCTTGTATTGGCGATCCTCGATAGACTGATCCATCCACGATTAACTAAACACTTAAAACCTAACATCTCCCTCATTCCAGGTTTCTATAACACATTCAGTGGGCGGTCTTCTTGAACTGTTAGTTTAAAGTGATCGCACTCGACGTATGTTCCAATGGTGTAAGAACAACTGAAAGAATTTAGTGTCGGGGACTTTTTCCACGAGCATATCAAAAAAGCACTTGTTATGTGAACAAGTCATGATGTTTGTGATACAGCCGTCGCCCACACAAAAGATGACGGCGTGGCCACACTTTTTCCGGTGTTCGTTAGCTCAGCAGAGCATAAGAATTAGGAGTTGTTTACACATCAGATACTGGTCACTCCTCAAAGGACAACTCACTGCGACCGTCACAATGTCAAATTTTCAAGCACTCAAGGTGTTAACCCTATGGTAGTGATGGTAATTAACAAAGTGCTGAAAGCTTGATCATTGACGCTTTGTACTACAAGTTTTATCAGCAATAGTTACGGTGTTGAGACAGCTGTTAGGCGGGAAGATAAAGAAAGCAAAGTCACAATCGTTACCAAGCGTCTAAAAGGTCTGACTGCAGTGGCTATGAAGTTTCATTGTTTTACATCATTTGCGATCCTCAAGTTTTCAATGGTTTTATTTATATATCAAAAACAAAAATGGGGAAAGAAAATTCGAACTAATTGGAAAAACATTACAGAAAATATAAACCCGGATGATAAGCGTTTGCATTTTGATCTAGTATGTGGTGTACAATTCTGTTTGTAGCCGTTCCCGTCACCTACAAAATGCTGATGCTGACCTCATATCCCATACAATACTGATCGCTTTTTATTATGTCGACGGTTGCTATGTTTTACCAATTCCAAGCATCTCCATCAATAATGAATGTTAACTGACGCTGTGCTGAGTACTGCGGAAAGCATTGTGCAGCCTCAAAGTGTAATGTGCTTTCAAAATACTCCTATGATCATGTTGATTTAAGGCTTGACAACGAAGTTATGGAGGTTGTTGATCGGTATGCTTAAATGGGAGATTTACTCGCCGGTGGTGAAGACAGAAAATGGAATAGATTTTCATACTTTTAAGGTAAGAGGTGTGATTGTTAACCTAGGAATCCTTTGGTAACAAAGGGTTGGTTTTATGAAGCTTGAAAGTGGTCCACAAAGGGTGGATACAAAGACAGTGTTGAGTTACGACTACATTACTTAGACACTGGGGATAAAATCCATCAGCTGTACTCATCTGTTTACTCACTAAAATCTCGCGTCGCTTCAGGGGAAGAATAGAAAATTTGGAACTAATTGTCAATTGTTCAATTTTCGCACAATTCTTGATGCTTAAATCGTGTACCAAGGATGTCACCTAGTCTTCTATCATTCAGACCACTGTTGACTGTTGATGCGAATTACTAACTTAAGGCAGGAGGCAGACATAAAATAGGAATAAAGCATTCAGTAAACAGTTAATCACTGTAGACCGAGTCCGTTGCCAGGGTTGTGGCTGTCATAGCTCATAGGTTTGATGGGCTGAGTTCTTAGGACCGATTTCGGCTATTTACTTATGGAGGAATAGACACTGTTTGGACGAAGTAACTGCAGTTAATGACATGGAGAAATGAAGACTACAATGAATCCAATGAAGCAAAATTTTCAATTGCAATTCAGCTTTACTTTGGACGCACCTTCATATTTTACGTTTTGACATAGATGGAGGTGTTTTTAGTAGTTAAGTCCATCTATAGTTTGGCGTGTTTCTTTCCTCCATGATCGTAGGGCAGCTAGTCATTGGCTTAAACCAATGAGACACTGCTGTTATTAATGGTCATATCCATAAACTTCATAGTGCGTTCACTGAATGTTTAACTCCATCTTCATACCAGATATTCGTTTAATTTTGGTTCCATACACTTTTGTCCATAAAGTCCTAGGTTACTCTCACCTTAAAATTCATCTTTAAGGCAGACACAAACAACATAGATTTTAGAAAATTCAGAATTTATAGATTTCATTTCTGTTCTCATCATTGATGGCTAATTTGCTAACTGTTCGTTTATCACGAATGTGACTGTCGACTATTTTTGTAACTGATCTACACGGTAGTTGAATTTTCAGGCATCCACAGTAATGAAAACGGATTGTTATGACTGTCACTGCGCAACATAAATGTTCACTAATGAGACCGATACAACCAACAATGATCATGTATGCGAACAAACAGGCGCACTTCAATGCACGTTAAGTAACGTCGTGTAGATAAGGAAGCCGTTTGTACATTGATACCAAGCCATGAAGAGGCCGGTAAATATTTGTTTCGCCGTATCGTCACTGCTTGCTGATCTCAGGATTTCAAAGTGTCAACAGAACAGTTCTGACCATTTTGACCATACCATATGATTGCTTTTCATTGTAACGGTTTTAGACAATAACACACACGAGGTGATTAACAGCAATCAAAGCATTATTTTGAATGCCCTAAAGACATGTGAAATCGCTTTTACTAAAATCAATGCTTTATCTTATTGGCGCTCAGACTATGTAACATCAGTGTCTACAAAAATTTAATGGTGTTGCTTCAGGTATAGTCAATACATAACGTAGTGAAGATGAACATTTTACAATGTAAACGAAATTTAACATCTGAAATTTATGGACTTAAGAATTAGTAATGTTAGAAGACGCTTCTCCAAACGAAGCAGCAAAGGTGACTCACGTCATATCGATTGACTGATCCGGCTTCGAGCGAAATGATATGTTCTAACTCACTCAGATAATCATATTGCAGCTGCGGGATTGAACATCTGAAGTGTTTTCACCAGTGCCTTTTCTGATGCCCCTGTATAACGTGATTCGTACTCATATCGACTTATAAATTGAGAGCCTCTGTGGTCTAATCTTGAACTCGGCTCGTCTTTCCAATAAGCGTTGTTGCCGCATCTATTCGTTTTCTCGGTTCTGGGTCAGCGATCGAGCGCGTTACATTAGTACCCAATCAAGGTTGTGTGTTCGAATTGTGTAGCTCATTTTGCTCACACTTTATTCAAAATAACATAACATCTCTGACTGTGAAATATGCAATCATATGTGTCAGTCTTACACAGTTTGTGACAATCTCAAATTTCATTTATTGATAACTATAATAACAGCAATAATTTTCACCTGTAAACCATAGTTCTAGGTACTATGACCCTAGCTGCCGCTGGTCTTGGAGGCAGTTCACAACGTAGCGAAACGAGTGCTAAGTGCAAAGGTAACAAGAAAACAGAAGAGAGGAAGAAAAACATTGCAGTTTCATGAAAATAAAATCTAATAACTTTTCATATGCAGACTTCCCATCGACTGCTACACAATGCCCCATCAGATGGTGTTTCTAGTAGTTCGGATAGCTACGAACTTCCTAACCAGGTAGGCAGTAACTGCCAACCGTGCTGCGAGGGACGATCATGGATTTCATGGCCAGTGACCACGTCATAGCCTGGTCGACTTGTGGTTTCTTTCGACCATAGACAGACACATTGAACAATACGCAGTGTGACAGCTGACACACAAAATGTGTGATCGAACTATTAAAAATCGTACATCAATACATGTCATCCGTAGCAATCTCGCACAGTTCTCAAATACTTGCCGACGGGCTGCCGTGTTGCTCACGTAGTTAGCTGACTGACAAAGTCGGTGGCGTTTCACTGCTGAGAACCAGCCAGTTCTGTCATCTATAAATCAAAATTGTGCGCACCCACGGATTGTGATCCTTGCCTTGAATAAAAGATCGACATTCTTACAACAACGTAAGTGACAACGTTAGGCAAATAGAACACATGCACGCGTTATTATCTTGGTCACATCACTGGCAATAATATAACCTGATGTGAATAACAGTCTCGAACAGGCTGGCTGCAACAACAAAGATATGATCAGTACTGACCAAATCTTGTAAAACTTCTCTGCATTCTGAATGTAAAGTCTGCATGTCATATAGACCAACCATTTTGTCTTACTTCATTCATGATGGTCAGCGAGATCTCTGCACGCAAAAGATAGAGCTATGCCATCCGCATTTTCAGTATCAGTCAGCGTACTACACGAGAAAAGCTCTACTTTGAGATTCTTGGAACCTCCAAGTGTTCTTCTAGAAATGTCTTCCATCCCACAGTAGCAAAGAAAGTGGGAGATCGGAAACCTTCACCGAACGCCAACTAGAATGGATAACATTTGGAGTAACTGCCCACAACTTCACATTTTTCAGAAATATTGCACAAAGACTTCAATAATTTCATACACTTCACTTGGATCTCCCTGCAACAAAAACAACCCCAGAGTACGAATCGAGCAACTAAACCAGGACCAGCAGAAAGGTACAAAGCTAAAATGACCGTTGGCTGTGAAAAAGAGTGCCGAAGCCCTGGTGCCTTTAGAAGGATGAAAATATAGTCGATACGCTTTTGAACAAGACGGAAATTTGCCCGCTTTTTGTAGAGATCTGTTTTTATATCAGGACTCATTATATCGTAAGACCCATGAGCGGCTTGGACCTGATGGAAACAGAACTAACACCTTTATGGTTGTTAGGTGATGTTCTGGTATTCTTTTGAAAGTGGGAATCGCTGTCACTAAGCACCAGTTAAGAGGGACCTTTTCGGCATCTCGTATGAAAAAGACCATTGTGTTCAGTACATAAAACAATCACCATCATCCTTGAAAGAAACTAGTAAAAGAAGGTCCAGGCTTGTTAGGTTCCAGCAGTTTAAGCTCCAAAATCAATTAGGCCTCCGACGTAGCGTCGTTAGAAATGTATTGATTAACTAAACAATTCCCAATATCTACAGATCAAGGAACCGATACGAACCCATCGAACCATTGAACAATCCACCTGTGATAACTCCGTTATAGATTGTAAATTACTGAGCCACTTTTGTCACCTATATACCAACTGATACTCTGCCTGCGGCGAGTGCAACAACGATAAGCATTAAAACGTGTCGACGAAATTGGCCTGAATTTGCGCGGTAAGAAATGCCACATTGGTCAAGATGAAATAGTCCGCCCCGGACAGATTTCGTGACGGAATGGTGAAATAATGGTCATAGAAGCTGATTAATATAGACCATTCGATAGTTCCAGAATCAAAGTATTCGTTGAGGTGATTTCTCCGAATGGTCGGTTACGCTTCAAAATTCGTGCGGAGACTTTATGAAACAGCTTGTCCACTCTCCAAACAGTTACGATTAAATACCAAGTTATTTTAGACTGAAGACTTGGGGCTGGCATTCAATCGAATCAACTACAACGCCATTACAAGTCCACAGAGTCACACTATCCGTAAACAGAATTAATCATTCTCGCTTTCAGTTGATGCATGTGATATCGAAATCAGGACAGTCCTTCCTAGATCATTATGAACGGCTGAATACCCCAATACGATTGTGACGAAAATAGACAGTAAGTATTCAAATACTGGACTTTAGGCTAGTAGAGAACTTATCTTTTGGTGGCTGATTTTCTTGTCGAAACTAATAACAGACCTCTCATCTGGCTAAAGACGGCACGCTAGAAACTTTGACTATAAAAGTTCCATTTTACTGTGTCACTAACTGGCATTGGTGTGACCGACACAAAAATCGAGCTGCCGACTGATACCATCCTTCTGAACGGAACGCCAACTGACGATAAACAATTTTGGTCACTCAGCCACAAGATTTCCATGTATGCGGAATATCCGAAAATTTGGTGGCAAGAATCAAACCTAACGGATGGTTTTCGGGACTGAAAGAACTAGGTATCTGAGGCCGGCTACACCTGCAGAACGGAGTAACTGTTAATGGTATGGGGGTGCGGAATAAATTGGGACCACAAGGACTCTCATTCAATCAGAAGAAAGACTTGCTTTGACTTGCACACGTTAAAGTTTGCTCGGAGAGGGTGCGTAAGTTTAATTCACTACTATTAATAATGCGGAAAAATGGGATGGATTGTATTCAAACAAGTTCCGATTGTCAGCAGAATCGGAAATGAACAACGACACCACTGATGCATTTGTTTGTAACATAACAGGCTGCCAACACAGCTAGTCTTGTTTATTTCAAACAAGCCCGAGAGAAAACCTTTATATTGCGGTAATAAAGGACCGTAAAGATGATGGGGGGAAACGTTTTCTAAGGCAGACCACACGAGCGCCACAGGTGTACACGTCTTCAGGAACAATGTCCTGGTTCGCTTTGGAGTAGCGCAGAGAATCAACAGAGTATACTCATAGCCAGCAATACCATAGGTTAAGTAACTCAATAATTCGAAGTTTATGCGCAGCCCCTTACCAACCAGACAAGCAGGTTGAAGGACAGTTCAATCAGAGGATGAACTCATCAATGCGGGGTTGACCTTGATTTTCGGAATGATGCAACCATTCATAGTTCGTCATTTGACCAAATTGGCATGTCATGATAACACTAAGGCGCAGTGACAGATTTGTTATAATAAGCGCCTAGCCAAAAAATGTTGTCGCGGGTTACAACAAACATGCTGCAAACAAATCAGAGCCAATCAACACAAAAATCTTGGCTTCGGTACCGACTGAATCTTTTCACTTTACTAAAGCTTCTTGCCCATAATACCAAGTCATGAAAAAATCCGAATGCCTGTGAATTGCAAAACTTGAAAACGACACCTTAATTAATCTGGAAACCTACTATAAATGAGCACCAACGTGTCCAAATGTTTGTACTCAATTTCGCTTGCGTAGTTGAAAACAGCGAACTAAATAATGCTTAGGCATACAACCAACATGATGGTTGTTGCTTACTTTGAACTTCAAAATTGAACACAGCCTATACTCGATCGAGGCCTTTGCATTCAGAAAAGCCTTTCAGTTAGCCCACTTCAAAAGGATGCACTAGACTCGAGTTTCGCTCTTATTAGAGCTCATTGGTAGTGTATATCCTTGTCCGGATCAGAGTTTACACTCTGACCCTCGTGCTTGTGAGACTAGCATGTTAACCACAACACCAGCAACCTCACAATAAGCATGACCGAACAGTCAAATCCAAACGCTCAACCACAACCTTGTATGAATAGTGTTCAGCCCGCCCGATCATTACGAAAGGAGAACGAACAAAATCACTCCGTTCTGTCCAATCGATAACCCCGTGATCACCACTTCTCAGTTAGGTTGAAGTTACTGTCTTCATTGTATCAACTGAGCATGGTTTGAATCAGTAGTGGAGGTTGGGGGATTTAGGTTATTTCAGAATTGAACACCACCCACACTTGATCGCGGCCTTTGCATTCAGAAAAGCCTTTCGGCTAACCCACTTCGGTTGTTCATTCATGCCTATTGTGAGGTTGCTGGCGTTGTGGTCAACACGCCAGTCTCACAAACACGAGGGTCAGAGTGTAAACTCCGATCCG
Organism: Paragonimus skrjabini miyazakii; assembly: GCA_014338405.1. Taxonomy (NCBI): domain Eukaryota; kingdom Metazoa; phylum Platyhelminthes; class Trematoda; order Plagiorchiida; family Troglotrematidae; genus Paragonimus; species Paragonimus skrjabini miyazakii. The sequence goes on along the minus strand of JTDE01001942.1, from coordinate 24,585 downwards.
GATAAAGGATATGCACTACTGATGAACTCAAATGAGAGCTAAACTCGAGTCTAGTGCTTCCTTTCTAAGTGGGCTAGCCGAAAGGTTTATCTGAATGCGGAAGCTGCGATCAAGTGTGGGTGGTGTTCAATTCTGAAATTACCTAAATCCCCGGACTTTCACTACTTCGAACTTGTTCGGAGAAAACATTCTCAAAATTTAGCACTGTGGCAAAATCGGAACAAATTCCTTGAAGAAGAGGCAAATGTGTAGGGTAAGCCATCTCGGAGACGTGATTATTTCGAAACATGAAGGACTATCTCGGCGGGATTAGGAGAAGAGATCGCAGCCACAGTGGATAGATCACGTACAACACGAGATGTTAAATGTTATCACTGTTAGAAATCGGTCCAGCAGGCTGGAAATCACGACGGAAATCTACTACATGAAAATTATGGCCAAACGGACAGAATAGGCAGAAGTGCACAAGATGTATCAGTTGCCTTGACTTAAAGGAAAGGTAGATAGCAGCAAAGAAAGTAGAACCTGAAAAGATGAAGCTGCCGTGTAAACAAACTCATGATTTCTGGCACCTCCAGAACGTCCATCCCACACTGAGTATTTGACACGTACTTTTCATTTACGGGGAACAAATGGACATAAGGCTTCTGGGTACCTAACCGGGAGTAAACGACTCATGTTCTGTCTCACCCGGTCGCGATAGGCATGCCCATTCTGCTCAGTGAGTAATACATTGCCAACTGATCCTAACCATAGCCAAGTGCAGTGGATGTAGTGAAAGCCACATAAGTTTGTCCAGTGATATGGAAAATGTTTGGCAATATTAGATAATAAACCGTTGGGGATCGAACTGCTCATAACCTTGAGATCATTTTTCTAACTCTCTCTCTCACTTTATTTGAGGGAGAGCACTGTTGTGATTTAAAGTGAAGTGTGGCTATGTAATAAAATGATCCTGCTTCAACAGCTGAGCACTCTTGCCCAGCCCGATTTTCTTCTGGCTGTTCCTCTTCGGTTCATCTAAAATGTCGTAATCAGTATAGCCCTCCAAAATGATGCATTGCACGAGCTTGAGGACCACTTCACGGTGACAGGATTGGTAAATTCCAGTTAATAACACATTGTTTCTAGTTTCAGTCAACTTTCTCTATAAAGATACTGGTTGATCAAGCCACACGGTCCTCTGAAGCTAGCAGTTATGGTTAATTATGTATGATTTTGCCCATTTGAATTTTCATGCAGGCGAACCAGTAAATAACCAAGATTACTTGCACAATTAATCATAGTTGCTTGATCCGTAACCCAAAGTGAGGTTATGTGACCAAACAGCTACGAATTTTTCATTAAATGCTACTTATGCAAACTAAGAACGCTAGTTGCTACATGATTTTACATGTTACAACCAACTTCAGCGTTGAACACATTACTCTAATTTAAATTTACCGAACAAAACCGTTTGCCAACTTATTTCTCTATCTGCGAAGTGTTCATCATCATCGTCTGATTGTGAGAAATAATCAAGTTGAACCTAGGCACTCAATCATCTAACCCGATTCTGTACGGTTATTTTACGACGGAATCGAAAGAAACCCTTCAGACATCAAGTAAGTTGACAATAATGCCTTGGAATCTGACAGTCATTTTTAGCACATTATCACAACTTTCATTTATGCTGGATTTCGACAAAACTGAGCTGCCATAAACACTAAGTGTGGGTTAAAACTAAATTTCTAGCAATTCTTTGGCTAATTATTAGTACGCGACAAACCGGCGACCAACAAACATAAACTGACTTAGTGACGTTTTTCTCCGGGTAGCACTTCTCCATAGTATGTTCCAAATAGATAAGTCGGACTTGCTCTAAACATTGAATGACATATTTAACTTTCCAAGAACGATATTTCATTACTTATGTGCTGTCTAATAATTAGTAGGTTTAATTGTGAAAATGTCCATTATAGCAGTAAGTCTGATCAGTTTCATGTGGTAGGTGGACATATCTCACCGACAGTCCAATTACCTCAGCCGAATTATTCAAGACACGAGATTCAACAAGTTGGCGTTATAGAATTGTTATTAACAGTACAGCAGTTACAAAGATTTTTTATGCGCCAGGAAGACAACAGTGTGTTAGTTCAAACTGCAAAATACGACCTGTTGAGTCGTGCATGCAGCTTTAGGATACAGCAAAATATACAAAGACAGTAACCGCAAAATGTGGACGTTTCTGTAAGTTTATGAAACGAGTGGGTGTTATTTTTTTTTGTTAAGTCGTGAATATCAAAAATCTGCCAAGAAGGAGACTACTGGCAGAGTTTGCAGCTCAGGGTGATGGTTTGGGTGTTCGGTTGCTTGTCAAACCTCATCCTGAAGCTGCAAACATTTTATCATCAATGCAAGAGTTTCGGCGTTTTGGTTTGGTCACAAACATCAAACTACTACGCCCACACTCATACCCTGATAGTGTCAGCTCGTTTGGTGAAAATCTTTTACAACCCAAATGTCAATCGTAACAAGCAGCTCAATTCCCAGAAGATCACAATCGCTGAGGTGAGAATAACAGATCAAACTACACAGGAAATGGTCTTAACTAAATCATTACCAACTTCCAAGGACCTTGTTTGATTTACCATGAATCGGTCAGCCATAACTATCTGAGCCAACTGCAGATGGTATGGATTGTTATGGCTCATTGTCTTTCTGAATTATGCATAGAGATTATTTCGTGATCTACGAATACATGGAAACTGGCACGTACCTGTGATGAATGATCCATGCTGTGCAATCACACGCAAAAAGCAACTATTGTTGTGGCTTCAGCGTCCTAAATTTTAACCACTCGCCGCTGTTGAAGATTAAGCTTTCATGGAAATAACATGCAAAGTAATAACACTATAGGTTAACTTCTCTTGATAAACAGTAATGCATGTTTACGGGTTCTGAATTTGACCGTAACTTTAACAACGCCAGACGCTATTTTTGCAGATAACCAGAGAGTTTCACGGCTGCTCGTAAACGTACAAAGCGGTGTTTCATACCACAGTTTCTCTATACGGAGTGTCATCTAAATGATATCAAGATGTTGTTGAAAGAACTGATTTACAACCGTCTATCAACAACGGGACGCAGTAAACCTTGGTTGCATTACAACTGGTGAATCACAGCAAACAGTTGTTCACGATGCACTAGTAAGTTAGGTTGTGTGTACGTTCCTAAATCACAGTGAGTTCCTTACAGAAAATTTCAATAATCATTAGACAATATAAACGATGAACCGTACTACCAGGTACTCAATATTCAATTGGAAAACTTATTTCCCACTTTTTCCCGAATGCTGTGTTCAAGGGCATGGTCAGTGCGCCGTTGCAGTTTTGTTCCTTAGAATGACATGCATATCATAACATATAACATAACATATAACATATCACAACTTGTCTAAACATAACTTTTATAACTTTCCTAGTAATTACGAGCAGATAAACCTGTAGCGAGCCCGCGTGATCTTGTACAAATACAGTTGTAAGTACTGCTCAATTAATTTTGTAGATTGTCATAAATTATAATAAGTTGAGTTCACGTGAAGACGAATATTATTAAAGAACGATCATGTTGACCACAATGAGATGATCAACTGATCAAATAATTTTACCCGAATTTACCGACTGAAAACAAGGTTGAAATCACCATTACTGTTTTTATATCATTAATGAAATGACTTAATTAGAGAAATAATTTCCGGTCATTTTTTTCAGATATCAACAGTAAATGACAGAGCACAATAGAATCGATCTAGATACAGTACACCAGTTCCTCAACTAATACTACATAGCATTTTTCAACTGATACAAATAGGCTACAGAGATGCCAACTTATAACAAAATCGACATAAGCCTTAAACGATAGGACGCACTCAAATGCCCAAACGAAGTCTGTAGTCTGTTGGTGAGTCTATGGTGGGTCAAGCGAGTAGCAAAAATAACCCCATCAAAGATTGGTCAGGCTGTTTCTAAGGGTTATGGGTAGTTTTCTAACACTACTTAGGTGAACAATGCTGAGTAGCATGTGAATGTATACATATAATGTACATACTTAAGTAAATCCGATCGGTTGTAATTGTGAACAGTGTACCCACTCATTGACAACTACTCACAAGACAAAATGGCAGCACTGTATTTATCGACCAATCGTGCTAGTTCACATTCACAACAGCCAGAGATTTAGGACTGAGTTATAATATATAAATGGTGGTATGCAGTATGCATACTAGATACAAGACAACTTCGATGCAATTTTGTATTCCTAACATGGAGAGTTCTTTTGAAATATTCTCAGTATATCATTTTAGACGAGACGCAAATGTGAAAAGTCAGGGCTTCGGCTGGATTCGAACCAGCGACAGAAAGATTAGAAAAAATTTTCCCTCAGTTAATGCAACATTGATTACTGCCGAAATTTAAGCACCTAACATTTTCAATATAAGCTGAATAAAAGTTTGAGTTGACCCGTCCAATTTTTATCATTTATAAAATTGAAATATGTAGTTAATCATTTCGATAAAGGTTCACACTTTTGTTTTTTTTCTGACCTATAACTGTAGGGTTAACTCTTTAGAGTGAATTAAGACACCTATGGTACACAAATTATACACAACCAACAATTACTGGCAACTTCTGTGTCCCGATGAAGTTTTCAGTTACACTTCTTAGGAAGCAAGCGATTAGGTGAAGAGACCATCTAGATGATGAGATGATGAATAGTGATCAGTTGGTGTTAACCAATCTACAAACTTCTTGCACAGAATCGTTGCTTTGTTCACCTTGTTTACTGAGTAGATTACTAAGTAATTGTACTTCCGATCATAATACAGTTCCTGAATGAAAACATGTGCGACATCACTAGTTTTTTAAGATTACAAAGAAGGTCACAATTTTAAAATTTTGTATTGTTCATTCTGGCTATGGTAAACTTTGACTTCAAAAAATCACTCTCCACAGACTTATGTTTGAATGTTTATGAAAGATCATGTTGGTAATCCGTTCTCCTTATATCATTCATTTCGAAGGTTTGATGGCCCAATTAGTGTGTGTTTAAAGGCAACAATTAGACGGAAGCACAGGACCGGTGGTAGCCGTTCACCAAATGTGTGAGTCCAGTAAACTACAATCATACAAATTACCACGGGAGATGCAAATACTGAAATCCGTAGAAAACCACTCGTAACAATACTGTTATCTGCAAGTTTCAGTACCTGCCTTTCTTTTAGTGGGATTTGTGGCTAAAGTTCATCGACTATGCATACCGAATAAGTAGCAATAAGCACGAAAACCCTTTATATACTTCCGGTGAATATCAGTCGTTAAGAACATACTACTCACTCAAGCATACTTTATGAAAATTTATTATGCAGTATGAGTGTTTAAGTCAAACGGAGTCACTTTTAATACTCTTAACCTCAACATCAATCCACAGATTCCATTGAGTCTGAGTTAAACAGCATGACTAACTTTCAAATGGGTTATTATTTTTAATTTGAATGTTATTTAGAAAATTCTGCTAAACGATTTCTATGTGCTGAACACCACGTTAAATTTTTACCACTCAACTGTTTTAAGAATATCCACCAGCTTAGTTTTTAGAGTAACCGATGTGAACACATTGAGATACCCTGAATGTGTGGGATTCATTAAGTTTGAAAGTGCAGGGGAACAGTTCATAATCTTCTTTTATTACGTACAATATTAACGTTAAACCGCAAACATGCAATAAGTAATTGACACAAAACGAACTCATACTTGACATAATCATCAAAACAACAGTTTTGCATTAAAAGTAGACGGCTTTCACTCAGTAAAAAACTTTTATATTCAATGTGAGTTCTAGTTGGAATGAGATGCTAGACTATACGATACTGTGAAGAGAAGCAACTGTTTCATGGCAGCAATGATTAACTGCATATATTCATACACTCTGCTAACCTAAACAAGCTTGAGATTAGTTTAGTGTATTCCGTTCACTAACACAAAAGAGCCACTTGCAAAACTCATCGCGCTGGTAAAACGTGGCATGGGGTTGTCTGTCAGAAACCACTGCATCGGCGCAGAGAATGATATTTTGTGTTGACAACTGAACTTGCAAACAAGCACACACACGGCTACTGATAGTCCAGGGAACGGTCATAGCTGAACAGATGACGGCGAGATCAGTGGCCTAGTGAATGGGAACAGACCATTCAGTTTGAGGCGTATTATAATAACGAGTTACTTTCGTATCAACAAACCATACAGGGTCTAATTGGCGTCATGCAGCCTGCAGGTTTACACTCTACAGTATACAGTCTGGTGAGAGATAACAGTGGAAAAGTATCACCTTAACGCAAAAGGCGAAAAAATAAAATTATGTTCCATCCCCAACCGAAAACTTGCCATAAATTGTTCTAACCGATATATAATCATTATAATTCACCATGTGTCAACTTGAAACCTCCAGCTGAACGGATTCGTTAAGCATAAAGGCATTTGTCGTATATAAATGTAATATATTACTGAGTAGTCGGGGATTTGGTTAATTTCAGGTTGAACATCACCCACAATTGATCGCAGCCGTCGCATTCCCATAGACCTTCCAGTCGGCCCCTTTCGAAAAGAAGCACTAGACTCGAGTTTCGCTCTCATTAGAGCTCGTCAGTAGTGCCTATCCTTGTGACGGTAATAACTAAAACTCCGGCCACGCTTTCATGAGGCAACCGTGTTTACCATTACGCCATTGACCTCCAATTAGGCATGACCAACTCATCATATGTGAACGCTCAACCACTTTCGCTTGTGAGTAATGATCAGTTTGGCCACTTATTTTGAGATGAGACAAAATTAAGTAATTTTGGGTGATGTTCAACTTGAAATTAATTAACTTTCTGCTTAATCGTGAGTAATTTTCATATGTATAAATACTCTACAGGTGTTAACTGTTATTTCTAGGAGGTCCATTCAAGCTCAGTCCCAGATATTTCCTTTGTTAAGCTGGACATCAACAGGAAATCGTTAGCGTACACTGAGAACATTTGAAAGGAGGAAAAAAGAGTACTTACAACCCTTGCTATTCGCTCCTGAGCCCATACTGATTGTAGCATCACAATCGTATATCTCACTATGTAAACAGTAATGCAAGCGTTCTATTATGAGCTATTTAGTAGTTGTATATCAGACAGACGTTTTTAGATAGGTTGGTATCTCACACTCAGAAGGCGCAAACTTATTTTGAGCAAGCCGTTTCCCACTGATTCAATTCCACAAAATCAATCGCAGGAGTTGATCTTAGATTTTTGCTCATTAATTTGGATAACTAGACACCCCAAAGTTTGGACCGAATGTTGAGGTTTAGCTGGCCATAAATATATCTTTTTGATAAAAAAATTAAACAGGTGAACACAGGCTGTTTGTGAGGACCGCAAAAGTAAGTCAACTCACTGCACTATTTAAGGTTATTTTGCGAATATCCATTAAGGTAGTGTTGGCACTTGTGGGAGGTTTATCACTGAACAGTTCTGAAACATAAAAGCTGCAACAAATAACAGTCACACAGACAGTTTGTAAACATCTGAAATTAGCCATGTTTAGGACATTCAAATGCCTATGATACGCTAGTTGTTGAGCATAGCCCAAACGTTATTGAGGAGGTTACTTGCTTTGATATAAGCACTGCTTGTTGTTTCAGTCGTGAATCATTAAGATGTCGGATTGTATTAAGAAATGAGTTGCAGCACAGCTTCTAGCCTTTGAAGAGCCGAATTGACTGAAGGTGAATTTCAGAAATCAGCTCAGTTAGACACAGTCACGTAGTAATGCAGCTCTGAGTGTAGTTTACTTCAACAGTGTTAAAAACTCTGCAAACTACATGTGATTTATTGTTTCCTCGTATAACCAGTATTAGTTTGTCATTTTTTCCATAAGTTTTTCGTTGATGTTGATCGTACGATGTAGCAACTTTGAAACAAGCATAGTTTTGCACTACTGCCTTCACAACGTGCTTTTGCAACAGCCTCGTTCATTTATAAGTGATTGCCATTAACCCAGAACCATTTGCTTAAGTGCGTAGCGTCGTGAACCGTACATCTATTTTAAATGATTTGATTTCGGTATTTAGCTCAAAATGTGATGAAAGTTAATTAATTTATCGGAAACAGATGGTGTGGTCCCCATCGAATTGGAAAGCGATATGTACTTGTGGGCGCCTCGCTTTTACGTCTCTACTCATCAGTGTCTAGGAAATGATCGGTACAGTTCGGGCTATTTACTTGATTTAAACATATCTCACCTGCTGCTGAATCCCACGCGTTTCGTTAGGCAGCGATAACAAAGATGTTCATGAGCTTTATTGATTTATGAAACGTCCTGGATTTCCTATCAGAACCGCACATACCTCACGTAAAGTTCGTAGCCTGTGGAGGACGAATGAGAATTTTGCTCGTAATGATAACTCCCCGAGCATTCTATAAAAATATGGAAAAAGTTTTGGGTGTCTGGCTGGAAAGCCTAGCTGTGGTAAGTTCTACTTCCGTGTGACGGGGAGCCTACTCAATGTCACGAATGTGCTACTAATCTTCACCCGTTCCGAAGTCAGACTTCCCACGCGCCTAATTCCTAACTTTTCAGCAATAGCTCAAAGTGTTATGGGTCGCCGATCCTCACGTCAGGTTCGTTTAACAAGCAGTTAATACAGTGTTTAAATGAAACGCCTGTAGGTGGGTGACTTTAAATCAATTATCTTCGGGGCAGTTTACGACGGCTACTCACAGAAGTCGTCCTAATTACCATAATAAGCAGATATATAAAGACGCCCGTGTACTTGTATTAAGCCAAGATTTTTCTACCAGGGATGTTGTCTTGTTATCTAACTGTGGACGTAAGATTACGTGAAGCAAAGATCTGTTCTAATGTTACTCCGTATCTCGCTAATAAGCTGTCTTAGAAGGCGATGTTTCAGTAAAATTTATTTTCATCCTTTACATACGAACCAAAAACCCTACTTAACATAATCATCACCACCACCGACATCATCATTGTCATAATCAAGGGAAGCACCACATCGTTGTATTTCTCTGATGCTTACTTGCCGTACAACTATGGAGATATAAACAAACACTAGCTGAGGAAAAAGTAAAGGAAAGCAGAAGACATAAGTGGTGAAAAAAGCTACTTCATTGGAACACACAACACCTGAAAGGACCTAGGTGTTATTTTTGCTTCAACAGCGTTTCCAAGTGATAAATTTACAGTCTGCAACCAGGGACTCCTAAACCTTATTTAATCGGGTTGTCAAAAATTCTCCCGTTTATTACCAAGCGAACGTCGGGCAACTTTGACAGTTGTTCCAACATTCAGCAATCACATTAAGCAATACGCATTGCAACTGAAGCTCTGTCGATGTGCACGGTAATTAATAAAACCAGCGTAGACCATTCATTTTATCAGCTTAGCTGTTTGTCATAAAATCCAAATAAACATCAACAGGTTGGTAGTGTTTTTCGCGCAGTCTTCCCATTATACATCGGTTAGTTAGCGAGAATGTAGAAGGCTAAGTACGAATAGATCACATCTCTACTTCAAACAGCAAGACAACACTTACAAACTTTCAAAAATCGAACGTTTTTTTGGACAGTATGATGTACCGTAACCGAAGAACTCAATAAGAGTTTCTGTAATTTGTTGACATAGACGCTACATTATTAATATCGTGAGCTAATGAGAAGAAACTATCAAGTAATCGACGTAACAAGCAGTAGCAGAGGTCTGCCAGCAATGAAATGGTGAAGTTAAATTCAGTTGTGTGTCAATATTTCACACTTTGACGATGTGAAACACATACAATGAAGATGAGTAGTTATATTTAACCGTTCCAACATGATACGAAATTGGTCTGAAAAACTAAACAAATCAATTTCACTCGTGTATTTGATCACATTACACAATTTCGGGAATTGTCAAATTCATCATTCAACATTGTAGCTGAATATGAAACAAATTGTTCGACAGCTCAGTAGATTATCAGTCGAACTGGAGAACGCCCAGTGTAGTTGCCCATAAGTGTGCAATCTGCATTAACACTGGACATAAAATAGATTTAAAACTCGTCCACGTGTACCAACATTTTTGTGCAGTGAAAAAAGAGATCAGGAAGCAATGGGTTTGAAGCAGTCTTCAGGACAAAAACTAGTGTTACTGCGGCATATTGAAAAGAGTGTCGATGCATCGATATTTATCGCAAAGTGTACATAAGCTACATACAGTCGTGACTCATGTCTAGACCAGGTAGGTAGTTTGACCTACAGTATTCCCAGTCATAGTGAACGCCGCATAAAAAAGCTCGTGATTATCTCATTTAATAGGGGTACTATCAGTGTCTCTGTGCTTTTCATGTAAGCTTCTGTCATCTCTCTTTAAAAATGTGAGTAAGTGCTAACAGAAACCATTTACGAGATTTTACTTCGGCTTCCAATGCACAACACAGGGTGTGGTCAGCTTGGATGTAATTACCTTGTCATTATTATTGAAAAGGATTGAAGGAAGGAGACAAAAACCTAGTGTCTTATTGACGTTTAACCACCTGAACCCCAAGGCTGCTTGTGTCAACATGACAGTACTGTCGTAAGTGTAATAAATAAAGTCAGATTTTTTTTATATTTCTGAGCTGAATGAAGTCTCATAACTAAGCCAGCGTTTTTCTTAAAGTGTCAAACCTGTATGTCAGTCAACCTCAGGCAATGTAACATCAAAGATAATTTGATTCACACAGTGTCATTAAATTCTTATCAGCAAACAGAGCAGCCAAGTTTCAAAAACGGCACTCATGTATTTTCTGATAATAGCATCTTTCGTGTCATTTTAGATCACTCATTCGGGATCCTTCTACTGACGGGACAAAATCTTTATAAATTTATATTCTAGTTTCTGGTGATAAGCGTTTCACTTCAAGGCAAGTGATCGCACACCAGTTGTCCGTGGGCTATGTTTTGTCAGCGACGACTAACCTTCATCTTATATGATGCGTTCTTCTGTGTGATGTATTCTTTCACAATGGACTACTTTGTTCACTGATAAATTTATTGTGATTACTCGTGCATTAAGTCAAACGAGAATTTTTGACAGACTTACTTCACAAATAGCCAATTGTGATATGGTAATTCAGTCTAAAAACACGGGTCGAAATTGATACCGTTCGCTCTTTTGACTACAATTGCGAAGGTTAATATAGGAAATCCGCATGATGTGGAGAGTTACATTAAATAATGGCCCACACTTCGCGTCTAACCACAGCACATACCACCCAGCGTCCACTACGCTGGATTGTGACCGTCAAATTGAGTGTTAATAACGTCCGCAAACACACTGTTGTCTGCCAGCTAAACCCTAACACAAACATCAAACATGGCATCATAGAAGGCATTCACAATAACGTTACAACTGTTGACATCCCAGATACAATACCAATAATTAGGTCTAAAACATCAACAAATGTGTTACATCCAACAGCATACAAGCGATTGGTCAATGCAGGCTTTACATTACCTTGCTGAGGTATGCATTTGGTTAGCACGGTCAAGAGATTAGGTCTCGTTTATCATTGGGGATCTTATTAAATATCCGCCAACAAACTGCACTGTCCAAAAGCGGCTTCAAATTAAACTTTAAGTCAGAATAGTGAACACACGGACTGAAAGCTTGACATACCGTCATTTCCATAAATGTGAGGCGTTAATGCAGTATAAATATGCCGACTGGTTTTTAAAATGTGCGCACAGTAAAAACGCAGTCGTTCATCGTTCATTGTAAGCTAAGTATAAAGAAACTGGTGGCATGGGAGCACGGTAGAGTGAAAGTGAGAGCTCCGCTCTGTTGAAATAACGATTACTTTTGACAATTCTCGGTATTCATGTTACATCAAGAAGATTAGCTGAAAATGGTTCATCCGGCGCATTGGGACTGATAATTGGACCTATAAGGCAGCATTCTGTGGTTTAGAATTCAGATTTATCAGGAAATCAGAGGCACATGCAAAATGGTATCGTAATAAATATTACGGGAATGAGTGTTTTCGATTATTGTCGCATGCAATAAAAGTATTGGAGGCTTTATCAAGTTACAGTTTATAACCGGGAGTTTTCTTCTGTGAAGTGATGTGCTTTTATTCAGAGTTACCCATTTTTCTTTGAATGAGCTTCCTGGAAGACGGCAATTTTTCTACCCCTAGTTCTGTATTATTCGGGGAACAGTAATGCGTCAACTGTCAAACTTGTTTTACTTCTTACTTCTGAAACCATACATTACAACTCGGAAGTTTTTATAAGGTCCGTGATAATAACCCCTTCAACCTAACTTCATTCGTTTATTTTTCTCCAACTGACCTTATTAATTGGTGGTGGACCTCTCTAGCTTATTCCAATGAATTCTCATAATATACTAGCTTAGTCAAATTGTTAGCATAATAAGATAAATCGGTTAAATATTGAGCACTTCGTACCGAACACATTTTCAAGACATAACCTCGTTTGCTTTGTACATGTCTATTTTTGTCTCTTCTGTGAATAGACCGCCAGAAGTTTGGGTAAAATTTCTCCTCTCTTTACTGTTCAACTGAATTATGATAAACCTACTTACTACAAACATTTGCAGCAGATATACATACACATATTTATACATTTTTAAGTTAGGGTGAACTACGGAACGTAAACAATATTTTATTACACGGTTATATTTGTAATACGCAAACATGTGCGGTAATTATGATGCGTTCCCTCGGTTTAATGACTGGTAACGGCACAGTTCATAGATGGCTTTCTAGAATGTCAACGAATATAGTTTTAGTGCTTGTCCATTTGTCCACTGCAACCTGATGGGGCTCACAGATGGTTAGTTTATCAGACCACATTTTGTGTTAGATGTGGACATAGGGTCATAGCACCCGAGTTAAGTACACACGTGAGATGCATAAGGATATCCTCAGAAGCGCATGGTGAAAACTACCTTCTCGTCATTGCAAGTTAACTGCGGCTCGTGCGATCCGCGCGAGGAGCCGCTGTAGGTCATTTCGAAGTAGTACGGATCACTGAGTGCCAGTGCTGGCAATGAGAAAATTTCTGATCTGTGTGTTAACGCCTCAACAAAGGTGATAACGGGGGCAGATACATTTCTGCTATTATTTTAGGTTCCAGATATAGCTTTTCAGTCAGCAATCTTTGATCCATTTCTAGAAAACTTTATTTGATCAAAGAGTTGTGTAGGTATATGTAAAGCTCAGCGACGGGTTGAGTTATTGGTAAGACGCGCGTGGCTCTCATTAAGTCTGAGCGAGCCTCACATGAACATCAGGTTGTTAACATATGGTTCAGTATGCTGCGAGGTTACTTGGACGGTGGTGAACACGCTGGTTTTGAACACATTAGTGCTGGAGCGTACACTTCGGTCAGTATGAGATTGTGTTTTACTGTTGAGCTTTATTGAGAGAGATACTCTAATCTAATGATTAGTTTCGAGATGTGCCAGCCGGAAAGTTTGTCTTCATGTTTTCCAAAAAATATAGTGTTTCGTTAGTGGTGTGATTACAGTTTGTGTTGGTGCGAAATATCTGGAAGTGCTAGTGCAAAGAGAGTATGCATGACTTCTTGTTGCAACCAGTAAAATGGTAATTCAGTTTTGACCATCAGGAACGATACATATGGTTCCTGAGTAAGAATACTGAGTCTTCTGAAACGCTGTGTTGATTGAGTGGTCTATGCTAACGCGTAAGTCATACTCACGTAGAACATGATATAATTTGCCGATAGTTCAAAACGTCTAGTTAGAAACCACTCGTAATAAGCTAGACTATTAGAAAATATGCGTCACCACCCCGATCAACACGCAGCTACATTTGAATGACACATGAATGTCATGTGAGTGTAGTTGTGTATGTGGTCAAGATATTGACCGCGGAGTTGTAGTGTAAGTGTTAGGATAACGTACATGTTTGCAAGTGATTAGTGCAAGTTTGTGACTTGCGAAACGATGTCTTTTGATTTGTTTGTTTTATTGATATCGCAGTACAACTTCACACTTTGAACTACGCGGGGCATGCCGTTGTCTGACGTGTTGGATGGTGTGTCCACATGCTGGAACCTTGTGGAATTTTGAGTGCGTTCATGCTGCAAGACAATTTCCTTATCTTCTATCACAGCCGAGGTAGTCTACCTTTAATTAACTCTCAAACTCGTGTTACTGCGACATATTTAACGGCTTATAGATTTGTGTCATCACGTACACCTTACCTAGCGAGTGTTTAATTCTTAAAAGCAGAATGAAGTTCCAAGTAGGATAGTTCACTTGGTGTATCGTCGCGGTTCTTTTGAAAACCGAGATAATTGGCATTCAATTCCACCATAAACTGACATCTTTTTTACTAGGGATTCAATCATGCAGACTTGAAACAAAGTTACGCACTAACATGTTAAGCAGCGGATAAGGCAGTACACCAAACAAATAAGTCAGTGTCTATTGCAGACGGGAACCGTTGGAGGTCCTGCCGCCAACAAATGACAACGGAATAAACTCTTCATGGTTGCCTGGTATGTTTTTACAATTCACCTGATTTACTTCTAATTCCGGTATTTTTTTTCTATGGTTATTGTGAAAGCCTATAGTTAATTAATTCCTTGGTTAAGCCAAGTTAAAAACCAAAAGAGTTATCGGTTTCCGCAACCACAAAGAGCGGTTATTGACAGAAGCCTTGCTGATCGCTAATACACCGCAGGCAGTGAATCGATCAGATGGTTTGCAATTGTCAGTCGTTTGGCGCGATTTACTGGGTGAACAATAGTGACGCCACGTAGGAGACGTTTGCGGCATGTCTGTCACCCACCCCTATCCCAGACAGTCTATAAGCACGCGGATTAAAAAACGAATGCAAACCCACACACACACACACATTAACTCTCTATGCTTATTCGCACCTTGGGATCTTCATGTGGTGACCTCTGGTGAACCGTGAACCCTAACATCCTACTGGTAACCTGTCTACACACCGCAGGTGAAACACACAAACATGTGCCAGTTGTTGACTGCCTAATCTGAAGCTTGTACATTGTAAATTTTCTAATTTAAATTGCTTAACAAAGGCTCTACGAACGGATCGAAACGTTGCAAAACCGATAACTCTTTTGGTTTTTAATTCGTTGTGGCTTAACCAAGGAATTACTTAATAATGAACATTAGCACAACGCACAATTTGTTTTCCCATATCCGTTCCGTTTATGGTTCGGAAGTACTGAAGCCCATGGTTATTCTGCGAAATAATACTAAGAGTTGTACTATGTACTTTGAAGCACGGCATGTTGCTTCGTTTCTCCCAGGTACGAAAGACGCGAAAGGCAAAAACACCGGTTAACAAGGGAACGGATATTTATTCGACGAAATACACAGAAGGTTTCTTATAGCGCCATAAATGGCATTAACACATAAGTTAGCTGAGCAGGCAAAGGATCGGTCGTCAGCGAGCGAGTAAACCGGGAGTGTGTTTAATCTGCGTCCGAGACATACGGTATGTGGACAAGCAATCGTGCACCATCCTTCATGCGGACTTAAAAATTTCTTAACGGCTTACTTGTATGCTCCACCTATATATAGGTCGTATATTGTGCCTATAGGCACAATATGCAACCGTGAGATTTAGCAGTATTTTATGCATCATACTGCATGCAGGTCAGTGAAATTTTCGGGTCGCTACATCTAACTTTCTACGTAGAAGATGTAGTTGGGTGGAAGGGGCGCATAATGGATAATGCAGTTTGAGTGTGGTTCTTAAATTTTATACGAACAAGGCTATGTTTTCCACAATCACTCTCAGACTACGCTCGCGCTGACTGCATTCAATGCTAGTATACGTATAACCATTTTAATCGCAAAAATCCTGCAATGTAAAAATAATGTCAAACCGATTGGACCACAAACGATTACGTCATATCTATAGATGTTTATATGTGATTATGCGTTTCGTATTTTGAACTATCGCCATATAACAAACCCACGTGACCTAAGTTAACATCATTATCTTTGGCGTAGGTTGTATCTACATGGTCGTAGTCTGTGAGCGCACTAGGTTGAACAAAGCACCATCAGTTCACACCTTATCGACCGGGCTGGTTAAAGTAAATAATTCCCAGCGAACACATGGCCGACTCAGAGGTGTTGACCAACATCTGGCCAACGGTTAGCCAACATCTGGCCAACGGTTGGCCATACAGCAGGCAAATCAGATGAGAATAATAACTGGTAATAACTACGCTCATTGTAATTCGTGCTAAAAACTCGTTTGTTTTCACGTATCAAGGAGTATAATGAATATCAACCTCTTGAAGATATTGACGAAAAACAGGATGTTCATTTTGTTACGTGGGACCTTCTGTCAACTGCTTGCGGCCTTTATCTTCATTGAAACAAATTATTTGATCACAATGTTTTTTTCAATAATTCCAAGATGTACGAAGTTGTTGCTCGGTTTATGGAAGCAGACGATAGCGCCTATTAGAGCGTGCCATCCTCAACCACATTTTATCAAACAGTCTTTTTTCTCCTACTCAGCATGGCTTCCTTCCTAATCGGTCATGCATAACTAACATGCTTG